>JAMZAV010010225.1:0-106594 GCA_024449915.1 Sweltsa coloradensis
GAAAATGTAAAATTTGACTTTTTTCCATTGTTATGATAACATTCTATTATTGAAACTTGATGTTGGTTTATCTATAGATAAAAAAGGGATTTTAGATCATTAAAAAAGCTGGTCAGTGTGGTGCTTTAAAATGCACAGATTTTCACCAAAATGACCTTGAAAGAGAATTTTTTCCGTGCAACTTACCCCTGGACTCCAGCTTGAGGTTCGTTACGTCTGTGGATCCATTGAATGAATCCTTTCATGAATTCCTGGATTCGCCAGTGATTAGATTTACACGTCAACATTGAGATTTAGATGTTCCCCCAACCATTGTACTCGCACCCCAGTTACTCCCCCTCCCCCTCCTAGCGTCGCCCCTGCTTTCGAAATAATTACAGTACAGTAAGCCGGAAGCCCCAATTATAATTTGTAATTTTTCGCTATTTGAAACAATTTTGAAATATTCTAGTACTCTGTGTTATACTGTGTTTGGGCGTTAAATCACTATTAACTACTGAGCATGTTTCCTACTCCTAATGTAACGTTCAATTTGGCTGTACCTATAAGCGATATCGGTTATAGATACAGCTTGTCTGCTTGCTCTTTATAATATATAGAAACAAACTTTCTCGTCTGGTAAGGACACATCATAAGCCTACAGAAGCACCATATATAGTGGGTGAATCCCCCGCTCCCTTGTTTGCACTTCCCCTACCCCATAGCCCCCGTGATGGAAGTAGGGGGAAGGTTGCACCAACAGAAAAATTCATTTTCCAGAATATGAATAAAAAAGTAGTTTTAGATAAAGATTACTAGTGACTGCAGTCTTTTAAAAAGGTCAAGAAAAAATTTTCAATTTTTTTGGTTGACTGATACTCCCATACTTACGACCTTTAAAAATAATCATTGTGCAACAATGTAGCTAAAAGTATATCAGATTTAGAAAGCTGATTTTTTTTACTGTAGCTTACACTTACCTGTGGAACGAGGATAAAGAAGTTTGAAATGTGTATCTTTATTGTTTTGAGTTCTACGATTTTTTTCATTTGCCGGTACAAATACTCATTTCGTACCGGCCAACGAAAAAAATCGTAGTTCGCAATATAATGAAGATACACACTTCAAACTTCTCTCGTGCCACAGGTAAGTGTAAGCTACAGTAAAAAAAATCAGCTTTCTAAATCTTATACTTTTAGCTACATTGCTGCACAAGGATTATTTTTAAAGGTCGTAAGTATGGGAGTATCAGTCAAACAAAAAAATTGAAAATTTTTTCTTGGCCTTTTTAAAAGACTGTAACTAATATTCTTTATCTAAAACTTATTTTTTATTCATATTCTGGAAAATGAATTTTTGTGTTGGTGCAACCTTAAGAGTATGATTTTTGGGCGGCTTCTTCGACTGGTTATAAGAGAAGAAGAACGATTATTATAGTCCCCGTCATATGGCTTTCTACCTACATATTCATTGTAACCTTTTTTAGAGGTAGGAGTGGTCAGTATCAGTGGCGTAACTACGGGGGGGCCGAGGAGGGTCGACGGCTTCTCCAAAATTAGTCAGAGGGGCGAGGGGGCCACAATTTTTATATGATATATAAGGTTTTTATTTAGATATTATATAAATATTGACATATTTTTCTTATTTTACAATTTTTTCATACATCTTTTACAAGGCTTTTGTAAAAAAAAATCGTCAAAATGCTCCATGCAATCACATTCTTAGAATAGAAAAATTTTCCGGGGCATAGCCCTGACCAAGGCCGTCTCTATATATCGCTTCGCTCGCCTGGACTCGCATCCGCTGGGGGGGCCACCCTCCAGGCCCCCATTGTTCTCAACCGTGTATTTTACCCAGGGAAGAGCGTATACATATAAATTATTTAAGATGAAACCACTGACTGTACCCTCATATCACTTTCCTAGTATGTGCAGACCATTGATCTTTGTTACAAAAATGTCGCAAAAATGTTCGCCCATAAAAAAATGTTCGCCCCCCCCCCCCCCCTAAAAACAAGGGTTAGTTACGCCACTAGTCAGTGTTACATAATTCTATAACTTTATCGGCCGGTAAAGCTAAATAATTTTTACAAATTTGCAACTTTGAAAAGCATAAAAACACGATTAAAAATCTAAAACGACGTAAAGATGTGATGGTGAAAATTTGCAATTTAAAGAAAGTCGGAGTTTCATTGGGTCATGGATATTCGGGTATATTAGTATCATATACTATACTTATATACCTTACTTATACAATACATTAGTCCTCTCCTACATGTATTTATTATCGTCAACAATATATTGTTTGCAGAAATGTTGAACGGTTAGGTGAAGGTGTTGGCTATGTTGATGCTGATGGGGGGGGGGGGGGGTTACATTACGTATACGTTCCAATTTTCAATTTACAACCTTGGAAACCGTTTTATCCAGGTTTTTAGGTGCAGTTTATGTTAATCATCTATCGTTTCTCTGGAATATTATGGCCTCTAGTGCTTATTATTCATAGTTTTATTATTAATAAAAAGTTTTGCCGATTGGCCCCGTATGGTTATAATACAAGCAAATACTGTTCATCCATCCGTTTCATCCTTACCTAAAAATTAAACGTTTGTCGTCTCTGAATACTTCCCTCCTCAGAGACCACTTATTTTGTGAATGTATGAATTAGCTGTGACGGAATGTTTATCAACTAGGAATTTCGAAATTCTAATAGTAATGATTGGACATATGCCCGTGATGACGTTAGAAGTAGCTTAAAATGGCTGTCTCTATGGCGGGAATCGAACCAGTGACGTGTAGCAAAGCAATATACAAATGTGTTTCCAATCCGCGTTTAAAATCAAAGAGGCTGACCTCTAGTATAGAAATTGAGAACTGCTATAGCAAGGATAAGTTACGATAACATGTCCGCTATGCTATTGATTTTGAATTGTCAACCAAGTGAGTGAATTTATGGAATTTGAAGCTAAAGATTGTTCCGAGACAGTTAAAAAATAAATATTTAATAATACGTACTGTTCTATTTCACAGTGTAATAACAGACGGGTTAACGGTTTATCTTTTCTCGTTTTTCCCGCTAACAAAACATTGAAGTCTGAGCGGCTAAGACGGCTGGTTATATGCTGGTTTCCGCTGAGCATTGTCGAAATCATGATATACGATTATCGTGATATAAACTATTATCGTTCGCAAAACTAATAAAATGCACTACGGCTTAGGATCCATGGAAAATTTAAAGGTAATTAAATGGTATACTTTTGTTTTAGAAGTCTGCTTGCAACCATGCAAATACGGTATGTAGTTCTATTGTTGGGAATAACCTAGTTTAGTGGAAGAGCAATGTAGGAAGAAGATTATTTATAATAACTGATACACATTAATTGTATTTTGGAATTATGATATTATTAGGGAAAATAAAATAGGTATCTAAGTATTGAAAAAAGTTGGTAGTAGGCCTACCTAGTAATCGCCAATCGGTAATGGCTAAAGACTTTACGATACGAAACCAATTAATTAGTGATGCGATATGATAAATAAATTTGTAAATACAATTGTGTGAATGATAAATATAAATGTCGTGTGGTTTAGCATCCAAACACGACGTCTAAAGACACAAGCCTAGAATGTTTAACTCTTCTTCAGGCTTGGAAATAATGCCATATAACTTTAAATGACAACAAGTTAAGATTTTGCTTGCTTCTAAATGCTAAGTTCTCCAGATAGCCGTTAATGTGGTAAATTTCCAATACGGGAACCTGAATGTAGTTTAAAAGTTTTAAACTGCAAACAAACTTATAGTATTCAGGTAAGGCACGTGATGTTTATTCGACAGCCATATTGTTTGCAACGGTGGTGCACCTACATTTCGCATACCTAGGTGGGCCTGAAAATGATGGCCTTGAGCGTTACGAGTACAAGCGGCTCGGTTGCAGTGAACGTGTGTATAAGAAGAGGAGGGGGTGGGGGATCTACGCATTCTTGACGCCTTGCTTTATGTACAGTGGATTATTTGTTATTCCTCCGGCCACCCCTTTCAATCTTGGCCATGATAAACAAATTTGTTTTGCGCTAACTGCTGGTTCGTTATGGGTTGTTGTCTTAAAAAAATTAAAGGTTAAAATTTAGAAAGTTAAAATGATTTCAGGAAATATTATTTCATTCCAAGTGTTACTGCAAGAGGAAACCGAAACAGACAGGTGGACGTTGATTCTTACAACAGAATATCCGTGTACAGCAATCCTCTCGAAATCAGAAGGATGAGTGATATTCCTATTTTTCTGATACCTTAATCCTTGAACTACAAAATGCCGTCTGTTCCAGCCATGTACGTTATGCGGGGAGATTTTATCCTTTTTGGGCCCACTGACGTTTTGATTTTGATTTCTTAGACAATTATTACTATGACAAACTTTAGATTATTTTAGAATTTTAAACGTGTTTTTAGGCCTTTCACAGTTACAAATTTGCAAAAAATTCGCCTTCGGCGATAGGGAGCCGTTTACCTCAGCTTTAATCCAGATTTATGATCACCAATCAATTGGAAGCTTGACATGCCGACAAAAAAAATTGACGCACACAAACTACATTGTTTCGGTATTCACCTCTTTTTTTCTAAAACGCACCAAATGCACTCTAAAAACATGAATTTCAATAGAGCCCCCCATGCTCCCCGTGCCTTTCCCACGGATGTACATGTACACGCGAATCGCCCCCCCCCCCATGATTATGTCCTAGATCCGCCACTGTATGTTACTCAACAAGATCTGTTATTATTAGTGCCAAAACATCACTGTTACGGCGTTGCCTTTGCCGACAAGAATGAACAACACCCCAGAACACGAAGAAAATATGTGCATACCATAGGCTCGTGAAGCGATCGAGTCCACCGTGGATTTTTTAATTTTTCTGGGTTCTGGGTTTTTCTGGCGCGTTTTCTGCCTTCTGGCTGTAGTGCCCACAATGTTTACAGTTTGTTAATGGTTGTATCAACTCTATTCGATCCTATCCAACGATCACTATCCGACACGCCAATTATAATAAAATACAAGGCCCGCGCGCGGCTTCAAGCCGCGCCACCTCGTATTGCGCCCCCTCGTACATGGAAAACTTCGTGGCCACGAAGTTGCAGATCTTGTCAATTTGGAGGTACATAAGTGTAATAATATTTTTATTCATTGTCATAATCTTAACGATGAACCTCGTTGCAGGTGTATATGCTGATTTTTTTTTATAAGCATTGATTTTGAAGAGAACAGGAAATTAGAGTTAGTTTAAAAGTTGTAACACCAGCGTTGAGACATGCCAAACGTCATTGCATAACACTCGTGTAGTACATACTGTAGCATTTATTCGGCCCATCTCTTTTGTCTCGTGCGCAACCGATATTTTATAGTTCGCTCAAGGTCAAGCCATGCCCCCTCCCCCCTTCCCCTCGCCAAACCCGCGCTCTCACGCTCTTAAGTCATTAATGTATTGGTTATAACGGAATGTAGTTCATTGTTGATTGATAAGTATTGCTTAACGTCTCATATAAATACACTATGGCTATTCGAGAGTCGAGACGATGAGTGGTGATAGATGAGGATGAAGGGTGAATAGAAGGGAGGAGGGGAAACCCGGTACCGGCACGTAGCCTACTCCTTTCGAAAAGTACCAAGGGGACCAACGGCTTAACGTCCCATCCGAATGGACGGTGTAGCCTTTGACAGTCATATAGGTTCTTCCACTAATCCAGACTGCCGAGCAGACGTCGAGGAGAACGAAGCCGTTACACTAGCTTTCGAATCCTCCATCTGCTCTAGCCAGCGGTATACGTGTTACAGGGCAGAGCGTCATCCACTCTGCCTCTGACCACGCCCGAGGTTGCCTAACTTCGGTGTATGTAGTTCATGTTAGCTTTGTACCCCAGCCGCCTACGAAGCAATATGGAAATAGTGGTTGCCAAAATATGATGAACGAAAGCACCCCACTGAGAATCACTAGTATGAGTGAGTGGGTAGACTGTCAAAACGAACTTATTTATTAATTATTTATTTATATAATGTCAAGCACGCACTTGTCAACACATGTCTGTCTTGGCATTGGCTGATGTGCTGATGTTGTTATGCAATGTCATAATCTACTCGATGAACCTCGTTGCAGGTGCATGTGTTTGTTATATATGCTTAGATGGCTTGAACTGGTAGTACAAAATCCCCCCCCCCCTTCCGCTCCAAGCAACGTCATACACATATATATTTTTTTTTTACAAATTAAAAGTTGTAAAATGTGTAAACTTGCCAGATGAATGCTGTACCCTAATCGATAGCACGTAGCTTAATTAACAAAACATATCAATTTCACAACGAAGCGAGTTGAGAAAAAAAGCGACCGCGCCGAGGGTTGAACTCGCACCGCCCGCGCCTCCTACGAGTCAATATGAAAATAGTTGTGTATAGACTGTATCTCGGCACGATCCACTCTGTGCACCCAGGGTGGCTGAACCACTCTATTAGTTGCAGACTATTCGTCTCGATTGTAGGCCCACCCTATTTCACTCAGTGGTGCTTTATACACTGGGTCATCTAAGAGTGCTTCCATCTTCGATTGATAGTCTTTCTTGTTTCTTTAACATACGAGATGATGCGAAGAGACTGGCAGCAACCTGGAAACTAGCGCTACGTGATAGGCATGTACTTCCTATATTACCCCCAGTTGCCACAGTAAATGCAATTCTTCCTCCGGCCAGAGTGGATAGAAGAAGGAAGAAGCCACCTGAAGCTCCACCTGCCAAACGCCTGTTAAGATCATCTCAAAGATCTGTAAATACGTAATGATAACCAGTTGCAGTGACTTGTTTTGTTTTATATTCTTTGTTATTGTTTTGCTTGTTTACTTGAAGTTTTTATTTGTATGTTGTTGCCTTGATAATGGGCAGGGAGATCTGCCCGAAACGTTGGTAATTAAAATCTTAAAAATACTCGGAATCTCGAAAGAATTAATTATGTCATATATAATATATATATAGGCCTAGTCTAGGTGATTACTTTTAATATTGATATTAGTGGTCCTGCTTTTACTGATTTAAATGGACAGAAAATGAATAAAAGAATACGTATTGACAGATTTTTAGTTCGTCATCATGACCAATTAATAACAAATAATAATAATAATAATAATAATAATAATAATAATAATAATAATAATAATAATAATAATAATAATAATAATAATAATAATAATAATAATATAATAATAATAATAATAATAATAATAATAATAACGAGGAAAATAATTTCAAACAATGGTTTTTAAATATTGCTGTAGGGTTCTGGGAAGGTTCGGGGAATACACAATGAGTTAATTTTAAAGAAATTACTAGAAGATTAAAAATTAAAATTAACAAGAAAGGGATCCGTGGGCTTGGCCCCAGTTTTTTTTAAATTTCAGGTCAATTGGTGCAGAATAAAACATGAAGCGATAACATAAATCTGATTTACAAAGACGAGTGTGAAATCTGGTCCTACATATCTTTGCATATTTGTGTACTATATTTACCACATTATTTCGTTTGGGGAAGATGGCTAAGCCAATATGATTCTTTAGGGGGATGGTATCACCCCGCATCCTCACCCCTCGATACGACCACTGCATATTTCTCTGAAAGAGTATCCGTTGCAAATTATACAATATATTATCTGTACGTTATTATTACATTTCAGGTACTTTCTATGTTTGCCAAACTCAGAATGAAATTACTGAAAATACTGAACAGACTCAAATTTGCTGGTTTGAGAGAATAAGAACGCGTTCTACAAAAAACTTACAACAATCGTATAAAAGGGGAAATTTTGACATAATCACAACAAGGTCAATATTAACCGACGTTTCTGTCTGTAAGAAGGATCGAAATACGATTGTCATAAATCCAAAGGAACATAAGCGCATACAAGTATGTTTAACTGAGTCCCTGCAAATGAAAGAGTCACAAGCATCACTAGCGAACCCAATTGTTATTGTTGTGCCAGGTGATGATCAGTTAACCCCTTCAGGGGGGGCCAGGTGAAGATCAGTTAATCCCCCTCCAGGGGTGCCAGGTGAAGATCAGTTAACCCCTTCAGGGGTGCCAGGTGAAGATCAGTTAATCCCCTTCAGGGGTGCCAGGTGAAGATCAGTTAATCCCCTCAGGGGTGCCCGATGAAGATCAGGAAATCCCTTCAGATAATGATTGGGAAAACATTGAAATTATTAACTATGAAGATAATGCTTCGGGCTGTATAGTCCCCGATGTCGCAATTGAAATTTTTACAGCTAACGATTCGACTGTCAACAGTGGGGATGAGACCAGCAGTACCTGTCGTAGTGATTACTCTCCTGGCAATGGAAGTAGCAGTGAATCAACTTCTGACGAGAAACGTAGTTACGTACAGACTGGAAGTGATAGTGATGATACTTCTTATGAGAGACGCAGAAGCGTACACAAAAGAGTGAAGAGCGTAAAGAGGAAAAGAAAGGAATCTTCTTTTGAACAAAGCGATTCAAGTGAAATTAAAGTTCCAATAGCAAAAAACTCTAAGAGAAAGAGAGTTTATGACAACAAGCACGTATGTTACATTTGTTCAAATCAGAACACAAAAATGGCTAGGCACCTAGAAACCCGTCATTCTAATGAGGTAAACGTCGCTCGGGTGCTTGCCCTGGACAAAAATAGTAGAGAGAGAAAAGACGGATTTAAAAGTCTGCTCAGGGCTGGCGATTTCCAGCACAACATGGAAGTACTGGCCACTAACCGAGGAGATATAATTCTTCTGCGCCGGCCTTCTCGTCGAGATCAGAAACGAAACACGAAAGACAAATCAATTTATGGACCATGTCCCGATTGTTTAGGATTCCTACACAGACGACATTTGTGGATCCATGCCAAGAGGTGTCCTGCGAGGAAGAGCAAAGTATTTATCGACGATGTCAACACAGCAAAGAGACGATTCCAAACCGAAAGCTTATCATTGATGTTGCCTTATTTGTGTGATAAAATTGAAAAAAACTTTTCAGACCAAGTTCTCTCTAAAATGAAAAACGACGAGATTACGAAAGTATGTGTTAACGATAGCTTAATCTGCCAGTTTGGAATGTTGATGTACGAAAAGTATGGAAATACACAACTACAGCTCATAAGGCAAAATATTCGCCAGCTGGCTAGACTATTAATGGCGCTAAGAAATATGAACCCTTCTGGTAGGAATAATGCGACTCTAGCAGACCACATATCTCCAAGAAAATTTGATTTGGTTCTTGCTGGTGTTAGATCGATTTGTAATGTTCTCGAAACTGCCAATAAGCGACCACAGTTTTCAGTTCCTTCTTTGGCATTAAAGCTTGGACACAGCTTACGTAAATGTGCTAACATATTGAGGGGAAAGGCTCTTCGAAGCGGAGATCTTACAAGAGAAGAAGAATGTCGAAGCTTCCTGGCTATATTTGATCTAGAATGGAGTACAAAAATCTCAGCTAATGCTCTTAACACTCTATATCAACGAAAAATGCACACACCAAATTTACTGCCACTCACGTCCGATCTAGTAAAACTTAACGAACACCTTGACATTGAGCTAGAGAGATACACAAACAAAGTAGCGTGTGACTTTTCTAAAGAAAATTGGTACAGTTTGTGTGAGGTAACGCTCTCAAAAGTAATTTTATTTAACAAAAGAAGAGGAGGAGAAGCTTCCAGGATTCTCGTCGACGAGTACACAAACAGACCTGACTGGAGTTCAGAGACTTCCGAAGAGATGACTGAATCGCTTTCCGAATTGGAAAAAAATCTCACTAAAACATTAACGTTGATACAAACAACTGGAAAAAGGGGCAGGAAAGTGCCCGTGCTTCTGACTCCAGCTGTACGATCTGCGTGTGATCTCCTCGCAGCTAAGCGGGCAGAGGCGGGAATTGCGTCTAGAAATCCGTTTCTGTTTGCTCGTATAAACAACGACTCCACAAATAATATTCGTGGGAACGACGTCATACGAAAAATGTGTGTGGAAGCGAAACTCGTCAACCCGGAGTTAATTACTAGCACCAAACTAAGAAAATATATCTCCACAGTCTGTCAACTATTCAATCTACAAGAAAATGAAATCGATTGGCTAGCCCGTCATCTGGGCCACGATATTCGCGTACATCGCGAGTTCTATCGTTTACATGAGTCAGCTGTTGAGCTAGCTAAAGTCAGCAAGATCTTATTAGCAGTTGAAAAGGGGAAGCCAATGCCCTACAGTGGCAAATCGTTAGCAGAAATCGATGTATCAGGTATGTCATCTCCATATCACAATACAATATTAAAACAGTCCGTATAAATTATCAATCAAGCGTCGTTTTAGTTTTTCCTTATAAACCAAACTCTACGGAGTATTTTAATTTTTTAATTCAATTCAGAGATACGGAGTATGTCAGACTCCACTGTATGGAATACGAGAGTTTCAAAAAGGTTGTAGTGGTGAAGTTTTGACAAGCTTTAGACGCCTAGTGGGTGGCCAAGAATTATTTACATGGTTATAGGAGGCGAGACAGACAGAAATCATGTGTTTTTCATCGCTACTTTGATTGAAAAGTTCGTATCGTACAAAACAATATTAAAGTAACCAAACCAAACTAGTATTTGAAATAAACTTATAATTATGTTCTTGAATGTACACTACAGGATTGGACACTAACATATTATAATTTTATTTTAGTGTTAGCGGATGTGGAAGAAGGATCAAGTGAGGAAGATGAGCCGATGATTACGGCGGATAATGGCGATGCCACAGTAACTAGGCCTACAGATGTACCAGATGGTAGGTTGAGTATTTATTACATTGTTTTTAATTCATGGTAATTATTACACAAACGAATATTTAACGTGATCTATTTTGTTTATGGAATTAACTCAAGTTAAAACATTATGTACGTGGTACGTTAACTGTTAGTGTAATTTGTAATAGTGTAATTTGACAATATGGGAGGTGGATGCATGAACATAATCAACAATAAGGAATGTTTTGTATGGTTTTCTTGCATATTGCGTATTGCAATTTTTAAAGTTTGTATTGTTTGAGCAAAGTATATAATACCAATTACTCTACTGAATAGTTTCTAGTAACCTGACGAAAACAATAGCCACACCATAGCTGATAATTATATATATTTGTGTAGGATACTCGCTTTAGGGCACACGTCAGGCTACCCAGTGTGACCCTATCATGTGAGTAGCAAGGTTATTGAAGTTGAGGGTAAATGGGGAATAAGTGCCATTGGGCTGTTTAAGAGGACTCAATTCCAACATTCGACTTAAACTGGAGAAACCCTCGTACCCTCGTCTTTCAGTTAGGATTGCCGGTGAAGAGATTCGATCTCGCAACCTCCCGAATCTGAGTTACACGCCTTACGCATGAACCACCACTGTCGGTAACCACAGGTGATGGTTGTTCGTCTTCAAATAACAAGAAATGATATAATATATAAATCTTATCCCGTCTATAAGAAATCGAATTTAACTTTACAGAATCCGAAGCAGAGTCTGCCGAAAAAGGTACAGCAAAAACGAACACCATGAACTACAAATCTTCACCCTCGAAAAAAAAGCGTCGTGTACCAAACGACGACCATGGTCGAACGACGAGAAGACTGCTGTGTACAAATATTTCAGGGCGTCGATTTCTTCAAACGAACACCGGTAAAAAGAGTGCGAAGAATGCATCAAACAAAATATCCAACTTGCATCTCGTTCATGGAAAGAAGTTAAATATTGTGTATACAATCTGCATAAAAAAACGAGGGTTAATTAGCATAATTTCACGTATTCGACTATTCGTGAACATTGACTAATCGAGAAACAACAAGGTAGATTTTTTTATTTCCAGGCCATAGATCACAAAACCACGCGTAATTGCAGTTTTCTGTCATATCTCAAGAATAATTCAAAAGATCAAGAAGTAGTTATATTCCGTCATGTGGCTTGGTTAGAACTATTGCCTACATGAACAAATATTTAGATTTAACAATCGTTATACGGGTACTATTAGTATAGAACGATTGTTTAACCTAAATATTTTTTTCATGCTGGTAAATTGCAATAGTTAGAACTACTTTTTCGATTTTGAAGTCGTACTTGAGATATGGCAGATTAACTGCAATTTCGCGTGGTTTTGTGATCTAAAGCCTTAAAAACAATAAAAAAAGAGACGTACTTAACGTGGCTGAGGCTATCTCGTTCTCGTGGTTCTCGTTTGAAGCGTTTACTATGGAATTTGTAGGAAATATCGACCAATTCGACAAACTGTATTAATGTTTGTTAGTTTTGGTTAACATCATTACTTTGATGATTGTGATTTATGCTATTTAACATTCTTTTCTTAACCGTGTAATAATGACACGGACATCAGTGTTAAACCGCCATATTCTAGCCCTCGGTTATCCACTGCTCTCATAACCTGCCCTCGAAAAATTGGCAAATAAAACTACCCGTGTGTGGTCTATAGTGCGAAATGTAGATTATTTGTAGTTTTTGTTTAACAGAGGCTCTTAGCTTGACTATTTTATAATACCTTCAATTATATACATGCAATGCCTACATATACAAAAATAACATTTAAATGTTTTCTCACTATAATCCTCGCCGTTTTGTGTTTATTATACTACTGTCAATGATCGATAATTTTTGTTATCAAGCAAACAGTTTTAAAAATGATTACTAAGACAAAGCATTATAGAATGTCTTAACACGCCCATTGAAATTGAGTATCTGGTCAACATGTATTACGAACTGATTTAAAAACAGCTCTTGACTTATTCTTCGTTCGGGCTTCTGTGACTGTGACACTACTTAAGAGAACCAATTTTGAACAATGAGCTTCTACAGCTTATTTAATTCATTTATTTTTATTTACTTATACTTACTTTTTCAATGGTAAAAAGTAATACCATACATTATACTAGACCTGAGTTTATCATAATAAGCTTGATATATTATATTATATTATTGATTGATTATATTGTTCACGTTTGGCTATGGTTTGGGACTGATGCGCGTTATAAATACTAACTATAAAACTGAGCAACAATATAGTGGTTCCAACGAAAGAATGCAGATGACTCGAAATTGTTTTCCCAACATAACAATTTTGTCAACTCTGTGATCTAGTACAGATAATTTTTGCTTGCGTTGGTAAAAAATATTTCTCTTTCATACACAACGGCGACATTCATTCCTGTTCCCGCGCATTCATAACTACCCCCACCACTACCACGCATCTGCATTCTTTCGTAAGTTAGTATAGTGTAAACCATGTTCCTTATTATACCTAGGTTGGTATAATTAATTAGGTTGGTATAATATTACCAGTTGCCCTGTTAATATATTATATTTTGTTTTATTGTAACACTTCGAAGATCTATCGCCTACACAATTTAATCATAATCAATAAAATGGTTACAACATGGGATTGTAGTTATTTCATGTTACTTGAAGTTCCGTAAGATTAGAATTATAATCTAGCGGTCGTCGGTATAACAATATTTGACCTCGAATATGTGTTTCAAGTTTGATTGTATACCTTTTCTACTGGTATAATATCTGGTACAGAAATCCGATACAAAAGCAAGAGATTATCAAATTTTATTCATATTTACAATATTGTGGAATTGAACAACATCAATAGGAATCGAAGTCACTATTTAATTTATATGAAACTCATCAACACATTTACACCGATAAGACAGTACACCGACAAGGCAATATGAAAATTTCAATATTCGGAAACAAAATTATTTTAATAATAATCAAGAGATTTTGGTAAAAACGCTCTGATTTCATCTAATGCAGCAGAAATGTTTTCTTGATGCGCTGGTATATGGAGTTATGTTTTCATTTCTTCAGTTCTGGTTAGAGTTTAGTAAAAAGTGTTTGACAAGGTGAAGCAAATGAAAGTAAGGATGAAATCACACGTTTTAGCACTTACAGATATTGTGCATAAAATTTGTTTTCAATATTTACCGTTGTACTTATGTGTTTAGATCAATAGCATCTCTTTGGTAGAAATCATGATTGTCACAACATTAATAATTTGTGGATGGTTTCAAGGCATGAAGGACGGATCCAAGTAATTGTTCAACATTGGAAGAAAAATTAAATCGTTGTTGTTGACTTAGTTGAAGTCCACTGACGTGTCGTCTAAATTGCATAACAATTATCAAGGTGGTTTATAATGTTAGGCCCAGTTCCCATAACTGTGTTATAGTTACAAGAGGTATGACGTGTTAAAATTAATTTTGTTATAAGAGCTTATAACAACAACAAAATTCTTCAGGCGCGTACCAATCAGACGTCAATAATCCCTATGACGACCAAAAGGAGTAACTTCATTATGACAGGTCAATAAATCATAACGAACCATTCAGGATAGAATTTCTTCAGACTTATGACGGTTGTGGTAATTGGGCCTAACTGCATATTTATATGTTTGTATATGTACTTATTTACTGTACTTATTTATAAGGCAAACGTGTTGGTGTCAGAAGCAGTGTTCTCATTTCTAACGTGTTTGTACAATATTATGATTCATTTTTAATACACACTAACCCCGTTGATTACGTAATATTTTTCATGAACAGTGAACTGGATGTAATTACTTGCAACATCAATAATGTGTAATCCCAGAATTGTTTTATCATTTTGAAATCCACTTGTTTTGTTGGATTTGTTCTCGTGCACCTACACATAATAACTCAACTCAATAGAAATGCAATTGTAATAACATTGTGACTATACGGAAAGATCGATTGTGACCAAACAGGTATGTCTAACAACATCAAAAATTTGCATAGACATTAAATTATTATGGATATATACGTAGTTACGAAAGAAAATGCTGGGAAAATAATTTGAACGCATCGAATTCAATGTTAATTGTCAGTTACATCAAACGACAGAAAAGAACTCAAAGTGAAAAAGTGCGTACAAGTCCAAATTTCAAGAGACATTGATATATTTAATCAACGTCCATCCCGCGCAGCTATGAAAAATTGATTTGCAATGGATTATTATTAAAAGTGGGCAAATAAAGTATAGAGGAATCTAATGTTTAGCAATATCAGACAGAAAATGTCATCGAAATCGTAGTAGCCAAAAGTATATTTTCATACATACAAAATAATAAAAGTAAAGTATCATGAGAACAATATTAATTTTGTTTCGATTTCAACAAATTGTACCTTGTACGTTTTCCAAATTTGTGTCTCTCCAGAGACAATGAGGCTCTCTTGAGCTCAAAGGCGGCTCGACAAACGCCACCAGCGGGTCCGTCATAAACATACCGTGTCCCTTAAATGACTTTTGTTCTGTAATGTACTGTACTTTATGTATGTATTTAATTTATTTAACGTATTAACAACATAAAAAGCTCCACTTCAGTGATGTAGGAAATGGATAATAAATTTAATACCGGATAACTAAATGAAACTAAATGCAATTTTATGGAAATCAATCCTGAAATAAAAAAAAAACATCTCAGCGGGGTAATGAACCCCGGTCTCCCAATTGTCGGTCGGGTGTTGTACCCGTAATCTACCGAGACAGGTAATATCCAGATTGTTGGTGCATTGTAGATCTGAATAGAATCCCGCTGAGATGGATTTTTTAATTTCTGGATTGATTTCAATAAAATCAAAAACACCTACGGCCGGGAGTGTTTCCCGATCAATGAAATTAAATTGAGAAGTAAAATGTATTGCCGTACATAAAAAATATGGTGCCATAAGTAGGGCTGCTCGGTGTGATAATGGAATAATTGCACTTTTTGGCGAATCATTGTGCTCACGACAGGTCAACTTACTTGGCAGTGTACCCAACGGGACAAGAGTTCGATTCACACACAAAAGCTATGCACTAAATGTATGTATGTATGTACTAATAAATGTAGTGTAGTAATAAAGTAATTAATCACAACGTATGTACCGGATAATACATTTCCACTTTCATCAATAGGTGCGAATCTTAGAATAAATTATAAACCTGACTATGTGTGCTATAGAACAAGTTATGATGCTGGACAGATTGTATAAATCATTATATTTGTGCAAGCCGCCCGTAATAATTCCGAAACAGGCGGTAGCGAGTACCGTACAGAAGCTTCTCGGCGAGTGACGATGTCGATGAGGTTTACCACCCACATTGTGCGAACGCCAGGTCAAAGCTAGGAGACCAAAGTTAAAACATGTTATTATTACTCACACAAGATGTGTTTTGATCACCAGTCATCGACTTGAATAGCAAAATTGCAATAATAGTGAAGTTAAATATCAAGAATCATTTATTTCTTAAAATGAATATTATAGAATTCTTACGGTTATAATTGGGCTTTGCACTGCCACTTTCTCGCGCTCGTTGCGCCAGCCTAGTAGCGGCTCTAGCGTAAAGTCGGTATATCAACTTGGAAAAACTTTTAATATGTTAAAGGTGTTGATGTTTTAGAACGTTGGTTAAAAGGGAAAAAATCCCAAAAAATTCTGCTGCGCTCGGCAGCGATTTTAGTGGTTTTCCGGCCGAACGTGGACTGACGTCATTGTACGCCCGGCTCGCTGGCTGACTTGAGCTTCGTATGCGCGCTCGGTCCCCCGCCCCGCATAAAGAGATAACATTGCAGTATAGTTTCATCATTCAATAGTGCGGTGAAAGAATGTGCATCAGCTGAAGTAATAGTGTAATAATATCGATGCTATATTATAATGGTGTATGTTAGTCTAAATATAAAATGGTGATCAAGTGCAGGTGAATATAAAAATAATAATAGAAAATAAATTACACAAACAGCTATCATTTCATCGGTTTCCAAACTGTGATAAGTTATCATAAGCATACCAGCAACTATTGTCATACTTGTCTTTATTTTTCATAAAAAATATTTATTTTATTTTTTCCGTGCACATTTCGTCCTAATATTGTGAGCAAATGCATGTATATGCAATAACCATCATATGTAGAATCATTCAAAACCAATGATAATAAACAGTCATTCTTTATACAAGAGCGTTGTGCGCGAGTTTCACCCAACTTAAGCCCCAAACCATCTAGCAGACAATCACATTAGAAATAGAACCTTCCTAACACGACTGTACATGACACAAGCATGCACTCACATTTATCTGAGCGGTCGTAAACACCCAGCGCGCAATCTGTGTTGTATACGTGATAAGTTATGCGATACTTGAGGATACTTCTTTCCACGCACTTACCAACGCACTCGTATTCAAACAAATACATATCATTTCTAATAAAGAAAACACAGATGACGATAGGGTGAGATGCCACCCCCCCCCCCCCCCCCCCCAAACACGCACAAACACACATATCACACATTCACGACATGAATATTATATTGCTGCATGAACGTACTGCTAAAACGCATATATCAATAAATGTTTCATATTTGGTACCTGATGTAATGTGAATTTGACATACAAAATAACATGTTTTACACAGGGGTGCCCTAGAATCTTACCACAAAGAAAGACTCAAGTATCTTCCAAAGCGAGTTCACTATCCATACGAAGGAATAGAAGCACGTGGTATACTCGCTATACTTGATCATAATCATCATAACTGATAATAATTCATCATCATCATCATATTATCATCTTCATCATAATTGGTTCTCTACAAACGAAACGTACAGCTGCGAGAAATCGACTGATTGGGTCTTGAAAGCCGAGTACTTCGTAACGCGAGCCGGCCGCGGACCGGGCTACACGCTCGGGTCGACTCGATGAGTGGCCGTACAGTGACGTCATTTTTAGGCCACTAGTTTTCGTGCAGTGATATTTTAAAACTCTATTTACTTAGCAACCAGATGTCCGATCAAGCTGCATCTAAGATCTATTTCCGTGAAATTGAATGGTTCAAGATATGCTATGAAGTGCTACCAAGATGAGACAATTCCTGTAAGGCGCCTATGTAAATCACACGGAAAGCTTATCCACACGGCCGTGCCCAAGAACTACGCAGCATCCGATGTGTGACTTTTCATCCTGTGTCAACATTTTTTTCCAATAAAAATAAAAATTTTAACATACTCAGAAAATGTTATGTGAATGTGCGTACGTTGGCCGATTTTTTAATTTTGCTCCCCTTTGTTCACACTAAGTCAGTAAACTTTAACCGAAGATGAACAATTTCTATGGACTTTGAGGACTCGTGGGGAAAAAACAATGGCTAAAATGAAATAGGCCAAGATATACAAATTAAGTTTTCTTTCAGAGGAATATGCGCCAATTCATATTAATCAACAAAGTGTCCACAAAACGGGCTTACGATCTAAGTCCCTGCTTGTATTATTGTAGGTATTTAATGGTCGTTTAACGAATTTTCAGAAATCTCCTTCACGAAATATGTTTTCTGCACAAACGCTTTTTAAGGCGCGTGTTGAATGAGCGCGATTGGTGCATTGGGCCGACTTTTCTTAAGGCCCTATTACTCGGCGAATGGACTGAGTCACCGATCGAAGCCTACTGCAATCATTGATTGATTATTCTTCAATTAATCTCAAATTACACACGAATATATTAATTCATAAAATTAAGGTTCTATGAAATAGTCATTCCAATCGAAAAAAACATGTGAGTGTTATAAGTCGACGAAATTTTTAAAAACGAAAAAAAACGTAAAATTGCGATTTTCATGAGAAATAATTTTTCGATTGCGCTCAAAAACGTGGCAGTTCTAAGTTCAGAGATTTCGAAAGCCTCTAGAAAATGTCATTGCAATTGGAGTAGCGGTTTAGCCGGAATCGTCTTAACAAACACACAAAACTACAAACAGAAAGAAAGAAAAAAGAAAAAAACTTTGGGATTTTTTTCTCCAGTGTAGTAAAATGAAATTTCGCTTCGCTCGCTACGCTCATCAAAAAACGTTATACAATACAATAACTATATTCAACTTGACGTGCACATGGTACATGTATAGCTCCCGAAGGAGAAGGTGAATAGACAGGTAACATAAAATGTATTAAGAAACAAGAAGCAGTAGCATTGAGTATAGAAATACTCAAAGGTAGTAGTAGTAAAATGAATGCAGAAAATAAACATAATGTAATGTTGCATAACAGATGCATAACATTGATGAACTAATTTATAAGGTTTAACATGATAAATGGATTAATTTTAATCTAGGTGCCCGTTAGGGCGCCGCAGCCAAGCCGCGGTGCGCTACACACTCAGGCACCTTATACAGCAAGCAGAGTAGGGGGGTGTTTTCAAGGTGTCACCCAGCCGTCATGAAACGTGATGTGAATTTGAAAACTATCAAAATCGGGGGTATTTAGGTACCTGACAACACATGCCAAATTTGGTTGGGGTACGAGCCAGCATTCGTTCTGGCTAAAAAAAGTGTGTTAAAACACACTTAAAATCACTCTAAGGATGTTAGCTACTACTGGCTACTACTGTCTAATCCGTCAGTTTCAATTGGCCAGCGATTCTGACCAAACGGGTGGGGTTACATCGTTCATATTTTACACGTACATTAAGGCAATAGTGATGTAGTGCCCTTTGAAAGAAAAAGTTGAAATGGTTAGCTGGAAGGCATCCAAATAAAGGTTTTAATATTAGCCTTATACAGGCATATAATTAACAAGTAACTATAGTTACTTGACAATAATCACCTACAATACGTACAAAAAGCAATTCTTTGGGCCCAAGATATTTAATATCCTATTGTTTATTGGTATTACCATAGAAATTAAATCGAGTTTGATAAAATTATTATATTTTAACATAATAATTTTGCAATGAAACTTGAAAAAGTAATGAGATCCCACACATAACAAAAATCTTGTAAAAATTCAGCCAAACCTTACACACACAAAAGCAATTAGATCTAAAGGAAGGGCCAAGCTCAAGTACCCATCTACATTCGCGCATTCTTAATTCATAAACGTACACTGTCATGTAACTATATCCTTGAAAAGCTTGGCAAAATAGAATTTGCAACTATTAATTAAAACGTAGTTTATATAAATTCTATTTTGCCAATTAATTTAAAAGTAATAGTTCATGCAAATTCTATTTTGCCAAGCTTTTCAAGGATATAGTTACATGGCAGTGTACGTTTATGAATTAAGAATGCGCAAATGTAGATGGGTACATGAGCTTGGCCCTTCCTTTAGATCTCATTGCTTTTGTGTGTGTAAGGTTTGGCTGAATTTTTACAAGATTTTTGTTATGTGTGGGATAGGTGTATACATTACATTTCATTTAGGCAGAGAGGCATTCGTGGAGTGAGTAGAAACTTTTAGGTATGAGAAATGATTTCACGTTAGACTTCAAAACTGAAATGGAGGGAGAGGTTCGTGTGTTCATCATCATCACCACAACATGCAATCAATTTTTGTTTATTTCGCTCTTTATCTGTCAACAGCATAAACTGATTTTGAGATTTCGATTATATTGCTCAGATTTAGCTATGAGCATTGCCCTTGCGCCTCAGCAGTCGAGCACTTCATAAAACGCTAAAGTGTGTATCTCTAAATCTCCACTCCTAGTTACTGTACAATGAATTGGTGTTACTTGAATTTAAGCCTAGGAAAATGTGGTGATACTCCGTATATGACCTCACCTCGGTGACTGACATCGTTTTAACACAAAGATAAGCCCGGCTCTCAGCTTTGACGCCCCCCCCCCCCCTCCATCACCAAACTACCCTGAGTTTGTGTTGTTTTTGTTTTCTTCATTGTTTGTTTCTTTATTCTGTCACAATATTAATTTTTGTATGCGAAAGGAATAACAATTTCTATGATGTTTCTATCGGACACGATATTTCTACTGTTAGACAAGCAAAATTCTTTTAAGGCCCCGCAGTTTATGCAACGATATTGTGTGTATGGTTGTGTGAAGTGGAGAGCGGGTTGCATATCTTGTGGGCCCAGTCCCCACATAATGGTGGTATACCTGCGATTGTGTGAGTGTGTGAGTGTGTGAGGCGATGAGTAAATTGCAGTAACTATAAGCCTCGGGTCCCCATAGAACTGCTAAATGTCTAGAGAGGCCCACAGTTATGGTCCACCAAGTTTGAGTGCACTTAGTTATAGCAAAACGCTTGCCAATATTATGGTGTGTATTCCCTTGGCTTGGAGTGTATTCTCTATACACTCTCGAAATTATGTTTAAGAACGTTCGCTCAAACAACTATGAGGTCCTTATCGAAATCCCCACAGTTCGGTCGCAGGACAGTGGTCTGACAGTTAATGTAAGACATGTGTGTGTGTGTGTGTGTGTGTGTGTGTGTGTGTGTGTGTGTGTGATTATATATTTATATATTACATGACGTCTCAAGAAGTAGACTGCTATGCTGCAATCACTTAGGGCCTACTACAAGAGCACCAATTAGAGAACCACTTCACTCAATGACCATGAGTTGGGCGTTTCATTTTTCTTTTCAATTTCCAAATTTAGATTTATGAATCCAAAAATCTGACCTTTTAACTACATGAAATGATATTTAAATACAATCCGCTCAATAGTTTGTTTGCATTATTTATATTTAATTAAAACATGTTATTATGTTGCAGTTTAACTTATTCATACTTGTTAATTTCATTAAATTATCATGTTTCGTAATAGCTGTATCTAAACTCTATTAATATATCATAGGCCCTACCTTCACATTAATATGCTACATTTTTTACATCGTTTCTGACTTAGATCTGATTTAACGGCTAATTATTTATTTCTATTATGGAATTAAGAGGGAATGGGACACATTTGGCTGTTAACAAATAGCTATTCGCTCGGCCAAGATGCATCTGACGTATATGAAATTTTGGAAAGTTGGCAATAAAGCATACATAGACAGCCCTGTGGTCATAGATTTTCCAAATTTTGACTTAATCAGTCAAAAAAAATCACGAATATGGTCAATTTTGGAGTTTTTAACAAAATCAAAATTTGTGAAAACTAATTTAATTTTTATAAATAATTTTAAAACAAAATTTAAAAATGTGTTACTGCAGAGCCCTATAATTCCACATTTGTGACATATGTTCAAAATTTCAGACACCTGTGATGTCAGTTGGCCGAGCGAACAGCAATTTGCCTAAAACGCATGTCCTATACTCTCTTGAGTGATTTCCCATGTCCCACCAGACAACTAATTGACACGACCATGAGTTGCATTGTACTCGCATATAACTTGCAATCACTGGATTCCAGTCATGTGATTTACTTTGGGTCAGGGTTTAACCTTACGGGGGGGGTGGGGTCCCAGAAAAATAGGACACGCTCTTTCTACAGTCGCGTTGATCGATGAGCGTGTTTGGATTTCTATACTTACACGACACATTATAAAATTGACTTTTTATGAATTTAAATTATAATAATTTTTGTGGGAAGCCTGCCTAGGGTGCAATTCATGCCCCTATTCAGGTGTCTAACTAGGTATGTTGCGGATAGGACAATTGTGAAGGGATGTCCGAGGGCTGTTTAAGAGGACTCAATCCCTTGCATTCGCATTAACGACTGAGGAAACCCCCGAAAAAAACCTTCAGTCCGGATTGCCGGTCTCGACGGGATTTGAGCCCGGGACCTCGGGAGAGCCCAGTGACTGAGTCTTATGACTCAACTCAAATGAGACTTTGCCTGTTCCTGTATCTGCCTTTCTGTGAGACTCCCGCACTAAAAAAATGTCCAACATTTGCAAACAAATACAAACCAAATGGAGTAAACCAATCCAAACCATTTAGTAAACATTTAGTAAACATTTGCCTACATTTGTTTCATAGAACGCACTTGGGGTAAGCAAATGTTTACTTGAGCATCAACCAGCCACAAACATTCATAAACCACTCCAAACCAATTGGTCACATTTAGAAACTTTTTCCTACCAAATCAAACATTCACAAACCAGATTAGCCAACCATTTGTCACCAAAAGCAAAACATTGTGGAAACATTTACAAACATTCTGAACAAAAGAAAACCATTTCTTTAACAAAATCAAACATTTGAAAACAAAACCAAACCATTCCAAACCAATCCAAACCATTATGCACCAAAAAAAAAAATTGCGACCAGCGCTACCTGGTAGCTAAATATGTAAACGAAAAACTAAAATAATAATTACTTTAATTGATATTACGGTTAATTACTGGTATTTTTCTTTATTTCTTACACCAGTCGATTGCCTGTATGTGGATATACAACATGTATTAATTGCAAGTTATTATAAAGTTTCAAATTTGATGTCTCGAACTCGATCCAACAGGGCGCCTCTCCATCTGTAAGCCAAGCCTCTAACCGTTGCGCCACGAACGAAGCTTGAAAGTAGAGGGAAAAACCACCTATACAAACACCAACCAACCAACAGAAAATCGACTTGACTAAATTGTAGTTATTGTGCACTTGCTCTGTGGGCTATCTGTATCGCGTTTCAACTACTTTGGATGTGTTTGAATAGTGTTCATTGTATTAAAGTAATTGTGTTTATAGTATATTTTTAATGTGAATGCAGTAAATAATGCTACTCCCTGGCAGTTCTGTTTTTAAGTGCATGTTCGAAATTTTGATCTTGCTGTTGATATAGACCGAGGCGAGTGCATCTGCACTAATAAAGTATGTGCTTTCCGATGCGATACTGGATGATAAGATAACGGTACTAATTCTATTAATATACGCAACCAAACTGAAATGACTTCATTAGAGATCTTCATATCTTTTTTTCTTAGTTGGTAAAAAGCAAAACTACAGTTGCCATTTTCAATTAAACCTAATTACAACTAAGGGGCGCCGACTCCGTGGGTGCTCAGGGGCTGAAGCACCCCTCGGATTGCTTGGCAATAAAAAAATGACAAATAAGCACTGATATCACATTGCTTTTCATTGAACAAGCAAAAAAATACTGCATTTATTCATGAATTCATAATTATGAATGACCATATTTATATATAACATGGGAGGCAAATAATATATTTTTATTTAAGTCAATAAGATCTTGTTTTAAATGGTTGGTACACTTGCAGGAGAGTAACCCACAATATCACTTGAGGCGCAATATTACCTAACTCTAACCGGTTGAAGTGCCCTATTTTTTCACGTAGTCGTCGTCTTTGAAGGCGGTCACCCTTGCCACTTGCGGAGAAATATGCACCCAACAAGTTCTGACTTTTTTTTTTAAAAAAAAAGCTTTTAATGTTATACTTCACTACCAAAGACAATAAAATAAAAATTATTGTTTTGTATATTTTTTTTTTTGATTTTGTAAATTATTTTGTAGAAGCATTACAGTGATAACCTCAAACTTTCAATCTAATATTGTATTTATTTATTTAATGTTTTATTAAGTTATGATGACAGGTTGTTGTTTGTTCAATTTGGTTTGCAAAGGTAGGCACTAAACAGTGAAGATTTAATTTTTAATAGTCACCAATTACTACCAACACAAACCAATGCAAACCTTTTCGAAATCGAATGTTGGTTTGCTTTGGTATATTTTGGTTATGTTTGGTGATGTGAATATACACGTAACAATTACTTACCAAAACAAACCAACACAAACCAACACTGTACTGAAACTTTGGTTTGAGTTGGTAAACAGTGGTAACTAAAATAGTTCTTTTGGTTTGCTTTGGTAAGATAATGTGACTAAAAGGTTATGTCCATGTCTTCCAATTTTGGTGATGTGATTTCGTTGGTGATGTTCGGTTTGCAATGGTTTACTCTTGGTGATGTAAAATAGGCCTTGGTTTACAAGATATGACTACTTTGTGACTAGAATGTTTGAAATATTTTTAGTACGGGTGAGTCAATGAGTTCAAACCGCTGCACAGATTGCTCGGACATCCTGGAACATATTTGTGGGTGCTGTTCAAATGTTTAGCAAAATCTGCAAATAGCTGAAAATGTGTAGCATGAAATTAAACGACAATGGCTTTTGTTTTTCAACAAATCATTTTTATGGAATAATTTTTTGAATGTCAGGCGGTAAATGCAAGGCAAAAACCAGTATACCGAATCTTTAAAGTCCAAGAAATTCTGCTCAGAGATTATCTTTGCAGTCTTACCTCGTAGTAAGTGTGTAGTAGCTGTGCCTCCCATAGTATTCTGTGCATTTGAAACTTATGTTCTATAATGTCGTTTCATGAATTAAATATAAGATCACGTTCAATTGAGAGTTAAATAAAGTTCGACCATATCGTTTAAACTTAAAACACATGCCCAATGTGTCCATGTCTGTCTCGTCTCATCGATGACTTTGGCGTTTTCCTAGTATTAATATTAGCAGTATTTTTCAAACTTTAACAATGTTAAATCCCAACAAACATGACAAAAAGCAATTTGGAAGATTTTCTGTCTCATGAAATCATCACTACAGATGAATAATCAAACCTATTGTTTCTTCCTATTACATGCACCAATATGGCAAGACAATGTTTTTGTGTTTTGTGTTTGGTTTCTAATTGAATAATTGAAATGTCCTAGAAACACTGGCATCCTGGCATTAATTGAGAGCGTGATGTTTATTTTTGCATTGAATAAACTTGAGTAGTTGCATACACATGCATACACATGCAATGTTCACTCTTTGGGCTAGCTTATAGTGATGCAGCAATATTCCAAAAGTTGATTAAAAACATTCTGTTGGTGCTAAAGGGGTCTAGTTATTCTAATATTTCTCACATATAATTTGGAGTGTCACGGAACGTTGTTAGAGTCCAAACAAGTCAAACATTGATAAATAGCACGACGGTGATACACTGTAGCTAATATTTAGATTGTGAAGGGAAAATTTCAAGATTATATTTTCTGTTTGCTATTAGCTTATTCCCCCACCGCTGCTCACATTTAAATAATTTATTCAATACTAATTATATAATATTTAATACAATTCAGAAGTTAACAAATCCAACCCAGGTTCGAACCCGAGTTTTACACATACCAAGAGGACGCCTCAGCCAACTAGACCACCGGGAGACAGTAACTATTTAACTTCTGAATTGTAGTTCAGATCTGAATGGATGGATGGAACAGTACTGCAACGAATATCTGCTGCCTTTGAACTGACCAAACAAACATTATTTATAATGTCATTACCTTACGCAAGTATAAGCGGGGGTTTATTTGTCGATTTGGTTGGTCGGGAAACACTCCCGTAGGTGGAATTGTTAATATTTTATACAATTCAGACCATACCGATCGGGGTTCGAACCCGAGTCTCCCACATTCAACAAGGTAGGCGCCTTAGCCAACTAGACCACCGAGACGGAAACTATTTTAACTTCTGAATTGTAGTTGCATTATAGATCTGAATGGATGATAGTTACTGCAATCTTTATGTTTGTTATGTGTATTTTTCCTTACAACTGTTATAATGTGAATCAATTTTAAAAAAAGTAGACGTGTGCAGTAGGCCTACTGCACAAGCAACACGAAACTATCGGGACGCAAATCAATTTGAATAATAATAAAAAATACTCCTATTAATAAAAATATTGTCGTTTGTAATTGTTTTTCATATCCTCAATGACAAACTTTGATTGTTTTCCTTTTATGTATGTGTTCGGATATAGTGAAGTGAACATCTGGTCTCTCCGGCATTTTAGCCTAGTGCCAAGTGAGCCTTATACGAATCCGAGAAAAGTGCAATAGTTCACTCATCATGGACCATTCTATATAATTCACTGGATAAGTTTTAGTACAAAATTATCATTTCAACGTTTACTATTGCCTAACATCCACATAATTTTCTCCCCAGCTTCTTCTCAGCGAGTGGACACACAAAGTGGGGAATACTACAGCGAAGACGAACTAACCAAGCCAATAGACGAGTTCTCGGAGGATACGTTGTTGGACGAGCTGTTTACTAGGAACCAAGTGTTGCTCTAGCAGCTCACACGGCCTCGGAGCTAAGTTGACCGGTACTGTCCGGACCAAAACTGATTTTAAATCTACGTGTTAACTATATGACACATTTTTTGCAATATTTAACAATGTTTGTTGTTTTGCATGCTTACATCAGTTCCCTACATCATCTCTGCATTGATTAACCATTCTAAATCATGCTGTGTCTTTTTATTGTTTTATATGTTAATTAAGTATCAATAATATGAATTTCATGATATACACACATTTACCGGTACTGTCCGGACCAAAACTGATTTTAAATATACGTTTTTATTATATGACACACATTTTTTTGCAATATTTATTAGAATGTTTGTTTTTTTGCATGCTTACATCAGTTCCCTACATCATCTCTGCATTGATTAACATTTTAAAATCATGCTGTGTCTTTTTATTGCTTTGGAATGTTAATTAAGAATCAATAATATGAATTTCATGATATACACACATTTACCGGTACTGTCGGGACCAAAACTGATTTTAAATCTACGGGTTAATTATATGACACATTTTTTGCAATATTTAACAATGTTTGTTGTTTTGTATGCTTACATCAGTTCCCTACATCATCTCTGCATTGATTAACCATTTTAAATCATGCTGTGTCTTTTTATTGTTTTATATGTTAATTAAGTATCAATAATATGAATTTCATGATATACACACATTTACCGGTACTGTCCGGACCAAAACTGATTTTAAATATACGTTTTTATTATATGACACACATTTTTTTGCAATATTTATTAGAATGTTTGTTTTTTTGCATGCTTACATCAGTTCCCTACATCATCTCTGCATTGATTAACCATTTTAAATCATGCTGTGTCTTTTTATTGTTTTATATGTTAATTAAGTGTCAATTATATGAATTTCATGATGTACACACATTTACCGGTACTGTCGGGACCAAAACTGATTTTAAATCTACGGGTTTATTATATGACACATTTTTTGCAATATTTAACAATGTTTGTTGTTTTGCATGCTTACATCAGTTCCCTACACCATCTCTGCATTGATTAACCATTTTAAACCATGCTGTGTCTTTTTATTGTTTTGAATGTTAATTAAGTGGATCAATAATATGAATTTCATGATATACACACATTTACCGGTACTGTCGGGACCAAAACTGATTTTAAATCTACGGGTTTATTATATGACACATTTTTTGCAATATTTAACAATGTTTGTTGTTTTGCATGCTTACATCAGTTCCCTACACCATCTCTGCATTGATTAACCATTTTAAACCATGCTGTGTCTTTTTATTGTTTTGAATGTTAATTAAGTATCAATAATATGAATTTCATGATATACACACATTTACCGGTACTGTCCGGACCAAAACTGATTTAAAATCTACGTGTTTATTATATGACACATTTTTTGCAATATTTAACAATGTTTGTTATTTTTCATGCTTACATCAGTTCCATACACCATCTCTTCTTTGATTAACCATTTTAAATCATGCTGTTTCTTTTTATTGTTTTCAATGTTAATTAAGTATCAATAATATGAATTTCATGATATACACACATGGTAATAATAATATATATATTTTTTTACTTATGCAGACATTTAATAAAAACATTTCTAGTTGGTATATTTGCACCAGTATTTTCTGACAGTTATTACAATTCGTGCATGCAGCTTTATGGATGTACTCCAATTAACATCCATTGTGCTCAAAAGAAAAATATCCCTAAGCAGACACACCTGCTAAAAATAAAAAACGCACACTCTTCAATTTTGGGAGAATTTTTTTTAGCTGAATGATATGATATGGGCCTAGAGTGTTATTATTATTATTTAAGAATCAAAAACATCTTTTTGGTGGACTTACTTAGCTCTCCCCAATTTGATGTACAGTACATAGTTTTTAGTCATATCCTAGGAAAGTGCAATTTTTGGTAACTGGTTTTGATTTTTGTGAACCTTAATGTTTGTCTTAATGTTATACTTATTTACGATTTGGGGCAATGAATTCAGTTATTATGGCAATTGGAGCTGTGAATAGATTTAGAAAGTGTATAATCATGGAAACGAATGGCATGCAGAAACTCACCCAAAAAATGACATGAATGAACTGAAATATAGGAGTATACTAAAGGTATTTCGAGGTAAAGAATAATTTATCTACAAATTTAAATATTGATGATATTTATCCTGCCACGTATCTAGTGGTCAAAAATCCAAATCCTTAACACCTTTACTTTGGAGTATTTTATAACGTAACGGTTTCTGTGGAATAGGTCGCGGGTTGAAGACTAGCTCAATTTTAAATTTTGGCATAATTTTCCACGATTCTTAATTGTCCATGCTTCGCTCTATCATGGAACAAGAAATGTGGTGAACAGGCCTATACTTAAGAACTGATATTTTTAAAGCGAGGGTTAAATCGAAACCTTAAGACGAGCCGCAGCTTTACCCACGTTCTAACGATTTGCATAATTCATATGGATTTTTCCAGACGCAACTTTGCGACGGTAAATATTTGTGCATGAGACGGGAGGTCCGTAAACTTGCCCCCCCCCCCCCCCCCCATCAGCACTAAATCTCAAAATCTCAGATTATTTAGTGCTAGGCTCTGGCATTTAGTGCCCAAAGTATGAGACTTAGTGCTAGGTAAAATTTTTGAACTTTTTGACCCTTTTTGTGGGGGAGGCAAGCTCACGCGCCCCCCCCCCCCAATGTCAGTATAAATCTCAAAAAGCATATATTCACCCTTATATGTATTTACTGTTCCATACAAAGTCAAACTAAACTAAACAATAATGTATTTATTTAATTAGCTTTGTATGGTGAAATAATAAAAATAATAATAAAATAAAATATCACCTATAGATCGAATGAATGATTTTGGCTAAATTTTTCAAGTGTAAATTGACTTATTTCCACTGCATTCTTGTTGTGGGTTCTTATAAGTCTTTAGAATATAATGATGGAAATTTGAAAATCCTACCATTTTATGTTCGGTAAATTTACCGACTCACATCACTATAAAAAACCAAAAATTACTGTCAAACTTAACGCAGTCAAAAGAATTGAGATCTAATAGAATGGGTAAGCTTGTGAACATTCTACATTAGCGTACTATGAGAGATAAATTCACTTTGACCCTTGGGGCCTTGAATGCATCCTGAAAAAACTTGGCAACATTTTATTTGTGACTATTGTTAAAATAAATCGTTGGTGCAATTTTATTTTGCCAAGCTAAGTCAAGATGCAGTCAAGGGGTGAAAGTGGATTTACGTATTTATTGGATGAGCGTAGCGAGCGAAGCGAAGATTCCATTCTACTACTCTGGAGAAAAAAATCCGGAATGTTTTTTTTGTATTTTTGTCCGTTTGTTAACACGATTCCGGCTAGACTGATACTCCGATTGCGCTGAAATTTTCTGAAGGCATTTGAAATCTCTGAACTTAGAACTGCCACTTTTTTAAAGCGCAATCAAAAAATTATTTCTCATGAAAATCACAATTTTACGATTGTTTTCGATTTTTAAAACTTTCTTCGGCTTATAACACCTACATGCTTCATCCGATTGAGATGCAATTTTCACAGAACCCAAATTTTATGAATTAATAAATTCGTGTGAAATTTGAGCGCAATCTAAAAATTATTTCTTATTAAAATCGCCATTTACGCTTTTTTCGTTTAAAAAAAATTACGCTCATCCAACAACGCGCCTAAAAAAGCGTTCGCGAAGCTTCCTAGAAGTGGACAAATGTGGAGGTTCATAAGCTTGCCATTCTTTTGGGTGTGTAATGATTGACTGTATTTTACAAGTATTTTGTGTGCGTGGGATATCACTACTTTTCTCAAGTTCGATTGCAAAATGAATTGTTAAAATTGACTTACAATATTAAAGTCAGACTTTTCTTAATAGTCGATCATCTCAGTCGAAAATTCGGTTCTACACAATTCACGGAGCATGTATTGTTGTATAATTGAATAAAAAAAAATCACTGCTAACAATACGTCACGACACTTCAAAGATGGCCGACGCTTAATATCTAACGCTGCACATTCACTTACTAAAACCAAAATAAATGTTTAAAAAAATAGTTTGAGACACCTAATTCTACTGTTATTTAATTAAGAAGACAGTCCACAACAATACAAATGCAACTTAAATAAAAATACAACAATAGAATAGTCTGTTTTAGGTTGAAATATACCTCAAAAACCCGCTTTTTCAATACGCCTTACTTTACGGACATCTCAAGTGTACAATATCAGTCCAATTGTTTTGAAAAAATCACTAATGTGTGTCAGCATATTGGCAACAAGATGGCTATAACAGAATTTGTATCTAATGGGATTTTAAACTACAAATAATTACAAAACTAAACAAGTGCGTGTAAAGATTCTCATTAAATATCCTGTGAATTGCACATATAATGCAGTCCGTGGCCATAAGACCAGAAGGAATTTCGACCTGGATAGATTTTCTCGTTTGATCCTGTTAGGGTATACCTTTAGGTTAAAAAAATCTTGGGTAGACATTTGGCCTTCCAGGCGTAAGTTTTTTACGACGCCGTCTTGTTTTGGGCATATGCGTATAGTACACGCTCTTGGTTTTCATACATTTTCTATACTTTTGATTACAGCTGAAACAAATCTGACGTAAATATTTGGATTCTCCATGCAACTTCCAATTAAATAATATAAATTTGGTCAAAGTTGCTGAAAAATCAAGAATAACTAACTTATTGTATTTCAACAAAATGGCAAGTATAGTATTGTATAATGTGTAAACTCAATTCACAAATAAAAGTATAAAAAGGTTTTTGAAGAATTAACGTTGTATTTTGCAGTTTGCTGCAACATTTTGTTGTTTCCTTATAGTAAGTAGAACTATTAACCATGTTTTAAATAAAAATACTGTGTGAAGTCAAAACAAATTATTGAAGTTATCCTTGAATTTGTGTGCGTTATTTACACTAACATTTCAATTATTACTAGGAAATCGCTTAAGTCCCGCCGCGTTGATGGATTAGCGTAATTGGTGCATTGAGCTGCCATGTGTTATACAGATGGTATTTAAATTGATTTAATTTTCCCATTGTTAATGGCCTGCGAACACGCTTGGTAATATTGTTGTGAAAAAATGATTACAATCGGATAATGCATGTAGGCCTAGGTGTTATTAAGTCGAAGAAAATTTTTTTAAACTGAAAAAAGCGTAAAATTGCGATTTTCATGAGGAATTATTTTTAGATAACGCTCAAATTTCACACGAATATATTAATTCATAAAATTAGGTTCTGTATAAAAATCTCTACAATCGAATAAAGCATGTAGGTGTAATAAGATGAAGACAATTTTAAAAAATCGAAAAAACATCGTAAAATTGCTATTTTAATAAGAAATAAATTTTCGATTGTGCTCAAATTTCACATGAATATATTTATTCATAAAATTAAGGTTCTGTGAAATAATAATTACAATCGAGTAAAGAATATAGGTGTTATAAGTCGAAGAAATGTTTAAGATTTTTTTTTAATCGAAAAAAAATCATAAAATTGCAATTTTAATGACAAATAATTTTTAGATTGTGCTCAAAAACGTAGCAGTTCTAAATTTAGAGATTTAAAAGGCCTCCTGAAAATTTCTTTGCAATTAGAGTATCGGTCTAGCCGGAATCGTGTTAACAAACACACAAAAATAAAAACCAAAACACAAAAGAAAAACGAAAAAAATCGTAAAATTGCGAGTTTCATGAGAAATAATTTTTCGATCGATTTTTCGTACTTGGCAGTTCTAAGTTCAGAGATTTCAAAGGTCTCCAGAAAATTCCATCGCAATTGGAGTATCGGTTTAGCCGGAATCGTGTTAACAAACACACAAAAATACAGGAAAAAAAAAACAATCCGGATTTTTTCTTCAGTGTAGTAGAATGGAATCTTCGCTTCGCTCGCTTCGCTCGCTACGCTCATCCAAAAATTACAGTGCATTTTTATATGAACACAAATAATATCATGTTTAGTTGAATTTTATAGTCGTTTCCAATGGGGCACTGAAGGTTGAGTAATGTTTCCTCTTTCGAAATTTTGAAAAAAAATCTCATTTGTTGTATTTCACCTCTTCGAACTTACACTGATGAGACGATGGCTTCAACGAATGCTGGGACGAAGATCAAGGACATAACGAACCTGTCAATTATACCACCTCGGGGCTCACCATCCACAGAGAGCTATAGGTAAGAAACCATGCATAGTTAGCATCATTATTCAATCTATTTTGAAAATATTTGTCTTATTCGTATCAAATCGACCATAAAGTGTGTACATAATAATAAATCTCCAATAATTTGTTTTTTAATTTAACGATTTAAAAGCAATATATAGGCTAAAACTGGAACAACATAGCTGTTCACAAAATCAAACACACAAGATAAACAACATTAATTAAATCTATGAAACAGAAATAAAATAGGAAACATAATATGTGCTAAAAATCTGTGTTGACATAATATGTATCATTCATGTGCATTAAAAATGTTATTATAAATTAAATTGTAATTACATTAAATTTATTCAAACGGACAATTTTTTTACCAGGAAAAAATGTTCAAAGAAACAATACTTTTAGTGAAAATGTCTCATTTCGAATAACATTGCGATGATTAGAATTAGAATTTGGATATATTTTACCTCCTTTTTTATCCTTACGCCGCACTATAAATAAACTGTACAAACCAGTCGCACATCTTTGCCATGCTCACATCATGTAACATTTCAATTTTGATTCATTCGCCCCAGGCAGGCGTGTCATTCACTGCCGAGCTTCAGTGGAGTTGCCATCGTGTGTTAGAAGTAAAGTAAAATATTATAATAGTGGTCAAATCAAGACGAGGGAACCTAACCTACATCGCAGCGCTATGCTGTGACGTGCCCATCAAGCGACTATCATAAACAACAACCTTAAATTTTTAAACCCCTACTCATAGCATCAACCTCCGGCGACAATTTATTTTATTTTTACATTATTATTATGGCTCCCTGCTCAGACAGCGACGATCTTCAGGAGTATTTTAAACATATATTAATTAAATTTTAAAATTAAATAATTAAAGTATATTAAACAAACATAATTTTGGTAAGCAAAAATATATTAATCGTTTTTGCAGTACGATCATGTCTATCTCCTCTATAAAGACAATATACATTTTGCTTTTGTAAATTGAGTCATAATATGCTATGCTGATTTCCAAGGAGATGTGTTATTTCTAAGCACACTGAAGTGTATATATGTACACAGATTTAAGTAAGATTTTTTTAATACCCACTTAAGATTGGTAAAATGCTCTAGTGTATTTGTAGAACAAAATAGAAGCAGGTTAAATGTACATGTAAAAAATCGCCAACACAAGTTTTAACAAATTATTGTACCTATTTGAATCTGAAACTGACAATAAGATATAATTTTTAAACGGTTTGTTTATAGTTGTTCAGTTGTTGTATGCTATTCGGATTTAAAAGCAAAGTGGCTGACATCTGGTGAGCGAAGCGCGAACCCGCCGGAGTAGCATTGCGTTGAGATATGGCCGCTTATAAGTATGTTTTCCTATGGCACTTGCAATGGATCACGACTGAAATAAACACTCAATAAAGACAAAACTACACCACCAATTTATGAAATTGAGTTTGTAAGTCTAGTGGAATATCTGTAGCCACATCGTATACATCCTAGATAGGAAAATGTTAATGAAAATAAGCGTGAAAGTTGAACTTCGGGGACGAGAACATTTGAAGTAACCCGGAGTAGGGTAGGATGTTTTCGTCGGTTTAATCGGGGGAAAATATTGTAGGGGACGTTTAAATAGTATAAGATTATAATTAAACTATCTATGAATGAAATACAATGGTAAGATTGTTAAAAAACACGTGATGATGGAGCATCAGTTTGTCATGAGTTCGTTCATTTTTAGGCCTACAAGTGGGCGTGTGTATAGGCCTACACACAGCTCTCAATGTAGGATGTTTTTGTCAGTGAAATCGTGAAAAAATACTGTAGGTGACGTTTAAATAGTGTAACATTTTTAAAACTATCTATGAATGAAATAAAATTGCAAGATTGTTAAAAACATGCGATAATCGAGCATCAGCTAGTCATAAGGTCGTTCATTTCTAGGCCTATAAGTGGGCGTGTGTACACAAACCAATCATTTGTTTGATATTTTCGAGCCTGCTCGGCAACGTATTTAATATAAACTAACGCTGATCAATACCATTAATATTACGCCCACGAAGAAAAGATTCTGATAGCAATTTTGTGCACGAAATTGTTTCTCAGAGAGATCTAAGCGTTCCGTAGGAGGCCCTAGGACCTAGCTGCGAGTTTCCGAGTTTAGCACCACCAACGACGTACGTTAGGTTACGGGAAACAGCTTTTTTCCGAATAAATGGGTTAACGAAATGGCTGTAGGTCTAGTTTATTAGAAATTACACGGATGCAAGTAAAATAATGTCCTATAATTTTGTCACACATGGCCCGGAACTATCTGGTATTGTAGGAAATCAAATCGGGACCGATCGGTAAAAGTAGGCCTAAATTGACTCTTCGGAAAAGGAAATAAATATATTTCAAAGAGTTGCAGGATGACTTTGAACATCACAATAGGCTAACTAATGTCATAACATTAATGTACATCCTAATTGCATATCACAAACATTCACCAACGATTGATTATTGAGCATTCAAATCGTCAGTTTATACACAGAAGCTTAGGGAAGGACTACTCCTAATGCTACTCCGGCCGGCCATGATGCACGTTACGCCCACCGACGGTGCTGCCCCTGGATTTCACTTTAAATCCCTATAAAACGTGGTAAAAATAATTAAAATAATAATAATAATAATAATAATAATAATAATAATAATAATAATAATAATAATAATAATAATAATAATAATAATAATAATAATAATAATAATAATAATAATCTTCCAGGGGGACACCCTTAGCCCTCTATGGTTTTGTCTCGCATTAAACCCAGTATCAGAGCTACTTAATCAAACAAATGCTGGATATCGCCTTACCTGTAAAGAAATAATGACAAGGATAACACATCTGCTGTATATGGATGATTTTAAAATGTATGGAAAATCAAAAGAAGAGCTCAAAATTTTAATTGACATTGTAAAATTATTCAGTGAAGACATTCATATGGAATTTGGATTAGATAAATGTGCTTCAATGCATATGAAAAGTGGAAAATTGCAAGAAACTGACAATTACCAAATTGGTGTCGGTCAAGAAATTCCAAACCTAAACAATAGCGAAGAAAGATACAAATACCTAGGAATGAGGCAAAACATTATTCTTAACCACAAGGAATTAAAAAATGTATTTAAACAAAAGTATGAACATAGAGTTAAAACTATCTTAAAATCAAATGTTAAAGGAAGCTATAAAATCAAGGCATTAAATGCATGGGCTTTACCAATCTTGACCTTTTCATTTGGTATTGTGAAGTGGTCAGATGTGGACTTGATGGACCTAGATCGTTTAAAAAGAAGACAAATGACCTTCTTCAGAACTCACCACCCAAAAGCATCTTCTGAAAGGTTATATTACCACGGGGAAAGGGTGGAAGAGGATTGGTAAATATTCGGTCATTGTGCTATTCGCAAGTTCATAAACTCAGATCATACTTTCTTAATTCTACATTCCATTATCACCAAGAACTTAAACTCCGAGATAAAACTATAACTCCCCTCAGGCTAAATGACGATTCTTTCCACCCAGAAATATACATAGAAGATTAAATATGAAGATGAATGTCTGGAATACTAAATCACTTCATGGGAGATACCCGAAAAGCATCCAGCAGCCAAATATTGACATTTTTTAAATCAATAAGATGGATTCAAAAAGGAGATTTGTTTGCTGAAACCGAAGGATTTATGTTCGCCATCCAAGATCAGGTTATAAATACCAACAACTATAAAAAATTCATCATCAAATCCAATGACAATGATATGTGTAGAAAATGCAAAAAGTTTACGGAGACAATAGACCATGTTATAGCTGGGTGTCCTTCAATTGCCAACACGTGGTATCTCAGTAGGCATAATCAGGTAGCAAAGATAGTTTATCAACATCTAGGAATGAACGCACATCTACTTGTCAATCCACCTCCTTATTACAAGTATTCTCCTGCACCTGTGATCGAAAATGCAGAATTTATAATGTATTGGGATAAACAGGTTATAACAGACAAAACCATAGACCACAACAAACCGGACATCATTTTATGCGATAACCTAACAGAATTACATATCTAATTGACATTGCGATCCCCATGAGTAAAAATATTGAGAACACCGAGAACACTAAGGTGGAAAAATATCATAATTTAAGTAAAGAAATAACAAGAATTTGGAAAATGAAAACTGTTACTGTCGTGCCTATCGTGATCTCAGCCACTGGAGTCATACCATCTTCCCTCTCTGCCAGCCTACAATGCCTGGGTCTTTCTCCAAATCTCTACATCAGCATGCAGAAAGCAGTCATCCTTCAAACGTGCCACATAGTCAGAAGATTTTTGCAGTAATCACTCTCTTTCTTCTCTCTCTCTCTCTCTCTCTCTCTCTTTAAAAGATTTTGCCATACAATTGCTTGTTTTATAGATAGAAACTTTTATTGATTTTGTTATCACACTCATCTTTATTATTATTTTGTTAATTTGATTAATTTGTCTACAATAATATGTGTACTATACTTATGTTTTCACGCTGTTATAATGTAAACCTTTGTTGGGCTTCGGCCTAACCCCGCCTTGTGTATACCAGGACGCAAATGTACCTGAGATTGTTTGAACAATAAAGAACCACTATAATAATAATAATAATATTAGTTTTTAGTATTTATACCATTATTTTATCGTTGTCTAGACCTAGGCTGTAAATAACATTGAAACAGTTGAATTTTGTTAATTTTTGACAGTTAGTGGTAGGCATATATTCATTTAGAGGCATTATTTGTAACTTCAGCAAGGTAATATATCTAAAATAGTATAATATTAAGCATTTTACGTAAGCACCGTTAATTATTTTGCAGAATCGAGAAGATTGAAGTCTTCTTAATTCGTCAAATAAGAAAAGATTTATCAAAACGAAAAGGCAAGGAGGTTGAGAAGCGAAGACCTCATCACCGCCCTGAAATTGATGAATCATTGAGAAAAGTGTTTTTAATTCGTTTTAAGTGCATTGACTTTATAAACAATAACAAATAATATGTGACTTTGACAGATAGGCCTAGTAGAATAATTTATCTAGAACAAGGAAAGTAGGGAATAACAGACAATGGACGTTTCTGCGGTGAATTCACTTCAGACCACCAAAGCTGGAAAAATGAGGCAGCGCATCAAATGGACAGAAGATATGAACATGTGTGTGATGCGTAGCTTTTATAGGGTAACTTTATTAGAGACTGTTTTAATAGGTTATCGACAAGAGCTCCATAGAGAGTTTATACGTGAATATCCATTGTTAGAAGTAAGTGCGCAGAGAATAGCCGGCCAAAGAAGAATTTTAGTTAAAAATAAAATGTTACCAGTAAACATATTAACTAGAATAAGACGCGAAGTGAAAAACGAACTACAAGCACATCAAGATGATAAAGGCGCTACATCGACAGAGGACAGCGAAGAAGAAGACCAGTTGATACCAGAACTACTAGAACTTCCAGAATTACCTGTAATGCCATACCTGCTACAACTTCCAGATCTACCAGTTATACCAGAAATTCCAGACCAACCAGAACATCCAGACATACCAGAACGTCCAGACCTACCAGAACGTCCGGACCTACCAGAACAACCAGACATACCAGAATGTCGAGAACCACTAGAAATGCCAAACCATTCAAGAAGATCAAGACACCCAGAACGACTAGACGATCAAACACAAGAGGTAGATATGAATAACGCATTAGAAAATACACCTGACATTATCCGTCTAAAGAACATCCTAGCTTTAGCATTTGCAACAGCCATGTCAGAGTTTGCGCACGTAGAACCAAACAAAAGACCATACATACCTAAACCCAAGCATTCAAAGGAAATGAAGACAGCGGTACACATAATGAACACACATATTTTATCAGCATACACACAAGACAAACTATCATTTGCAGACGTTCATGCGGCAATTTACTGTGCAGCTGTAGCAGTGATTAGATACTTGGGCTTAAAGGTAAAATCTGATACCTCTTCAAAGACAAAACAAGAGAAGAAAATTCCGAAATGGGAACAGCGACTAATTGGGAGAATCGATGAGTTTAGGAAAGATATCGGTAGACTGGAACAAATTGCGAATGGGTAATCGATCTAAAAATGTGGTACTTCTACTGCCAAAATATATTTGTAAGAATCAAGGTTCACACAAAACATGAAACACTGAACAAATTCATTCACGAATATTTGGATACACTTAAACAAAAAGTAAGTGCTCTTGCTAAGAGATTAAAAAGATATAGAGAATGTAGCATTAGAAAAGAACAAAACCGAATGTTCAAAGAAAAGGAAAAACAGTTTTACCAAAAACTATCTAGTACCGAAGAAATAACAGGAAATGGAGCACCAACTAAGACGGAGATAGAAGAGTTTTGGGCAGGAATATGGGGTAACCCGGTAGCACACAACCAGGATGCACAATGGATTCAAGACGAAAGAGCTAGGATGAGCGATGTTAATGAGATGAGATTCGAAGGTATAACTGTTGATGAATTAAAGTCGACAATCAGTGCTACACATAGCTGGAAAGCACCAGGTAATGATAATATTCAAAATTTTTGGTATAAGAAATTCAATACTACTCACAATCAAAATTAGAAAATGTCTCAACGAGTTTATAAATGGAGTTAAAGAAATACCCGAATTCTTTACTGAAGGAGTAACCTTTCTCAAACCGAAAGATAATGACACGAAGAACCCAAGTAAATATCGGCCAATTACATGTCTACCAACTATATATAAAATATTGACTTCATGCATAACAATTAAAGTATATAAGCATTGCGAAGAATACAATATCATGGCCGAGGAACAAAAGGATGCTGTAAGAACTCGCAGGGATGTAAAGAACAACTCATTATCGACTCTACTGTAATGAACCAGGCACACAATAAGAAAAGGAATATTCACGTAAACTACATTGACTACAAGAAAGCTTATGACTCAACACCACACCCCATGGCTTATTCAGATTTTACAAATATACAAAATCAACCAGTAATTGTAAACTTTTTGAAGACAGTAATGAAGACATGGAGAACAACACTAAAACTAAATATGAAAAACCAGCAGATAACTACAGATCCAATCCAAATTAAACGTGGCATTTTCCAAGGTGACTCATTTAGCGCATTATGGTTTTGTCTGTCATTAAACCCACTGTCGCATATGCTTAACGAATCAAAATACGGATTTAAAATTAAGGACAATAATATGGTATGTCACACAATTTCTCACCTATTCTTCATGGATGATCTAAAGTTATATGCATCAAATTTTGTTCAACTAAACAGTTTAATCAATACTACATTTGAATTTAGTCAAGATATCTGCATGGAGTTTGGAGTAGACAAGTGTAAGACGCTACATATCGAAAAGGGTAAGGTTACGCAGGCAGAAGAGTTCCAGCTAGGTGATGGAAATAGGATTGGAGTAATGGATGATAACGAAGTATACAACTATTTAGGATTCTCACAAGCTGCCAGAATTGAACATAAAGTAATGAAAGAAAAATTGATAGATACATACAAGAAGCGACTAAAATCTATCCTCAAGACGCAACTAAACGGTAAAAGCAAGATCACAGCAATAAATACATATGCTATACCAGTACTGACATATTCATTCGGAATCATTAAATGGACACAGACAGACATCCACGCGCTGGAAATATTAACTCGTACTACACTTACTAAACACAGAATGCATCATCTTAAATCAGCAATAGAGAGATTGACACTTCCAAGAGAAACAAGGAGGACGAGGCCTAATTGATCTGAACAACTTATATTATAAACAACTAGACATTTTAAGAAAATATTTTTTTACAAAGAGCAACCAATCAACACTGCATAGGGCTGTGGTGCTAGCTGACAAATCATTAACTCCACTCAATCTAGCAAACGAAAATGTCAATCTACAAGGGAACTCATAACTGACGCCTCAAAAGAGTTACGTCTCTCAGAAAAGACCCTACACAAGAGACATTATGATGAACTACATAAAGGTCACGTAGATATTAAAGCATCAAATAGGAGGTTAAACAACGGGGAACTATTTGGAGAAACAGAAGGTTTTATGCTGGCTATTCAAGACAGAGTGATTGCAACATAAAATTATAAAAATACATTATACAAGATGCGACAGTAAACGATCAATGTAGAAAATGTAGTGTAAGGGGTGAAACAATCGAACACATCATATCCGGGTGCCAGTCACTATGTCAAACGGATTACCTCTACAGACATAACCAAGTAAGCTAACATTATTCACCAAAAACTAGCAATCAAGTACAACCTCATTGATACACACACACCTTACTACAAATACAAACCGGAGAAAGTACTAGATAGCAAAGATTTCAAATTATATTACGACCGCACAGTTATAACAGACCAAACTATACATCACAACAGACCGGATATAATTATAATTGACAAGAAGAAACAAGAAACTACCCTTATTGAGGTTGCTGTCCCAATGTGCCATAACGTCGAGACTACATGGAAGAAAAAAATTGACAAGTATAGTGAACTTACAATTGAGATCAAGAAGATGTGGAAACAGAAAAAGGTAAATACAATCCCATACGTGATATCGGCTAATGGCATCATACCGAAGAAGCTACATGAAAGCATTAATCAACTAGATCTTTCACCCAATGTTTACATCGAGACTCAAAATGCAGTAATACTCAACACGTGTAGAATAGTTCGTAAATTTCTAAACTAAGAATGATACTTCGAGATTCCGAGACAGCTTCCATCCTGACATGGTTTTCGTGGTTTCCCATAGTCCGAAGAGCAAATGCTAGGGTGGCGACGAGAAATCGGCCACGACCGTACACAGCAGAAAGAAAACATCATCTACAAACTATATTATAAATGACTTATTTTAGTTAGAGTTAAGACAAAGTAATAATGTAGGTATGTAATATAGATACACATGGAAGTACTTGACGTAAGTCCGTACAACATGTTAGCTCCGATAATTATAAAACCAAGACTCTTAGACCGGGAAGATATAATTAAACACAAACACACGAACAATAACCACGGTCAGAAAAATAAAACACTTACCAAAAAGTGCGTAAATTTTCGGAAGCTCCGCTTCCTTCCTCAGACGCGAGGGAACTCGTCTGAGGAAGGAAGCGGAGCTTCCGAAAATTTACGCACTTTTTGGTAAGTGTTTTATTTTTCTGACCGTGGTTATTGTTCGTGTGTTTGTGTTTAATTATGTTTGCTCCGGTTTTGACCGAGTTTGTATGAAATACATCCAATAAAATAATAATAATAATAATAATAATAATAATAATAATAATAATAATAATAATAATAATAATAATAATATAATAATAATAATAATAATAAAACTCAAAATCGCCTGCATATTGATTCCGGAACAACCTAGACTTTAACAAATAAAAAACTAAAATGAATGATCACACTCACGTCTCAAAATTTGTGATGGGTAGAGGGCCAATAAGAATGAAGGCTCCAATAACTAGGATACTTCCCAGCATGATCATTAGCTTGGTATCTATATCAAACTCTTTATCATATATTTTGTAACTTCTGTGTAACTTCTGTCTATCTAGGCGATAGACAGAAGTAGAATTATATTGATATTTTATTTCCACAATACATTATCAACAGTACAATAGTGGTAGCCCTACAAACTGCCCTTAACTTAGGCAGACAATCATAATACACATGTTTAAGCTAAGTTTATGGAAAGATAATGTCGAATTCGAATTCATCCGTGTCATATTGCTATAATTGTAGTAGGAAGTGGTAGTTTATTTATTTGACTAATACTATGTCTCCACTAGCTACTTAAGTATGAAAAAGTAGGCTTACCTACTTAAGTATCGTCCACACGGAAAACCCCGGGTTCTTAAGTAGGTAAGCTTATACTTAAGTATAGACTTAAGTTGCCAGTGGAGACATGGTATTAAACATGTTACGGCCCGGTATGACCATACTTCATTATGACACTTCCTCTTGAGAAAGAGGCCTATTTGGTAGTCTCGCGTTGCAAGAATAGTTGCCCACCGCACCAGCGGTAAGCCGGTAAGTAACTATCAAAGAAAACGGCCTATCTTTAGCCGAATACTGACTGTAAATAAATTCATTGTCGATGACAAGAGGTAACCTTAACTTTTGTGTCAAATTCGAGACAAATGGATGTCGCTAAAGCTTTTTCCGGGACACCGGGACGAGTGGAAGAAAACTCAAATGTGAGCCAAAATTCGTCAGTTCAGGCAGTGTTGAATTCAGACTATATTAAGATCCGGGTGGTATACATAGGGGGTTTTGGGGGGCGAAGCCCCCCAACAATAGCGCCGCAGGCGAAATTTTTGAAAATCAGGTTTTTAGAGTGCGTTTGGTGTGTTTTAGAAAAAAGTTGTGGTCTGAACGCAATACCAAAATAACGTAGGTTTTGTGTGTTGTGGACGTTAAAAGGTTCCAAATATATCCACTAGATTTAACCTTCAAACCGCTAGATTAACAAAACGGTCATTTCAACAACGAAAACAAATACAATATTTTCCAAACAGGGTGAAAAACTGTTCGTTTTTTTTACCAATCACAGCTCGATTTTGTAGAATTCGACTAATAGGAAGCAAGTTTAGAGTTAAGCCTAACATACAAGGAAAACTGCGTTGACCCCTCCTTTTACAGGATACCTACGCATTTTTTACCCGATAATAGTGTTTTCGCATCGAAAAGAAGGCTACACTGACCATTTACTCAACATAGGCCTACTGCATCTATATCTGTCCTGCAAGCGCATATCCTCTCAAAGGCGCGACTGCGAGCCAACATACAAAAGAAGACATAATTGGGAAATTCGGAACCCTTCAAATGACCATACATTTACAAAATATCTAGTTTTTTCCTCGGAGTTCCCCACCTTTTTTTCGTAGGGTCAATGTGAAATTTAAAACATAAAGGTTTAGTAATATTATAGGCATGTAGTCAATTTTTTAAAACTGCATTCCCCTTAATGATGGGGAAAAACCTCGGAAAAACCTTAACCAGGATTGAGGGCTCGAGGATCGAACCGGGACCTCCCGAATCAGAGTGGGACCCTGTCGGTTCAGTCTTTTATTGAAAAAAACGCATATACCATTGAGGATATGTTTTGCAGGGAAGGGGTTTACTGGTGAATAGTGGGTTCAACACGAGTTCAGGACCCAGGTTTTCTTTTATTTTGTGAAAAATATAAACAACATTTATTAAGCCTGTTCCCTTTGATCGCTCATCTGTCAAAGGACTTTTGAATTTATTTTGAATGGGACTGAACCCATAATGACGGCACAAAGTTTGTTCGAAATAATCCAGTTGTTTCCCGCCCGAACACTTGTAGCAGGCTGTGGGCACAGGGGCCTATTTTATGAAATTTTGAAGATTTCCTCCATTCCCGTTTTTGGGGGCAGTACGCAAGACGTGTTTTAGTTATGGTTGTTAAAGGGTTGTTCAAGTGATTAGGGATAGTAATTACTTTACGTAAATATTTGTGGGAAAACTGCCCAGGGCCTTTTTTGAGCTTCATTTTTTTTAAATTGGATTGCGAAGGATTGTCCCGGGGTGTTAATTTTATGAGGTCTCGAACACTTGAATTCGAATTTAAAAATGAAGAAAACCTCGGAAAAACCCTTTTATTTAGGATTGATTTGAGTGCCGACCCAAATCAAGTCGAGCCCTTTTTTCTTGAAATATATCTGTTGAAGGGATTGAAATTTTTTTATATTGTTCGTGGGTCCTAAAAGCTGTTTTTTATTTTTGATTGTGCCCCAGCCCAAAATTTTTTGCCATGGTTTTTGAGATGAGTGTAGAAATTTTGGGGAAGAACATTTCCCGAACATTGCTTTACTGTAGACAAATACAAGGTTAGTACAGTGTTTAAAAAAAATAATATGGGTTTTTATTATTTTAGGCCACTACAATCAGACACATTTTTAGACAAGCAATTTCTTGGGAAATTTATGTCTTTGTGCAAAAAAACAATATGTTTTAGGGACAAGAGCAATTTCTGTCATTTTTATTTTTTTTTTTCGTAGGAATCCTGTTTAAAGGGGGCAATTAGCCCCTCTTCAGGTAACTAGGAAATTTTCGGATGAAATTGTGAAGGGAGCCCGAGGGTGTTTAAGAGGACTAAATTCCCTTGCATTCCCCTTTAACGATTTTAAAAAACCCTCGGAAAAAAAAAAACCCTCGGGGATTGCCCCGGGTTTTTTCGCCCCCGGGTTTTGGTTTTTTCGAAACCTTTTTGGGGGGGGGTTTACATTAAAACCCGGGCTAGGATAGATCATATTCACTTTTGTAAAAATAGTTAAGGCCCTATGCAGATTTTAACAAAAAAATTTAGGGGTTGATTTTGGATAGGGAAGGAAAGAAAATGATACTTCTCCCCCTATTTATTTTCATACTTTTTTCCCCGTAAATACGCGCACGAAAGTATTATCATATGCGTTCCCGATAGATTCCATTTCTCGTAGCAATTTCGCAAATTTTCCATATATTCATCTCAAAACACCCCCTAAACAATCCGGTTACGAACAATTTTAAAAACCAAATTTGTTATACTTTATTTAAAAGAATAAGATAAAAGCTTGTATTTCCCTTTGAGGGTTTAAAATTTTGGGAAATTTGTATATTTTCAAATTTTTCTCTGAACGATTTTTCAAATTTTGTTAAAAATAAAATTTAGGAAAAATTTGTCGCATTTGAAGGAAGTGAAAAATGATAAGCATAGAGCATAGATCTAACATCCTCTAAAATTCAAGATTAACTTAAGACTGTTTGCTCAGACCTTCTGGCAATCACACCTATTCTGTGAGCAATGTTTGTGCTAAACTCTGTCCGGAAGTTCCTCTTTTAGTTGGAGTAAAGGCAGGAGAAAGCAGCAGTTGCTCGATCTCAACTTCCAGCTATTGCTAGGCAACGAAATGAATATTTTGATACGGTATCGATATAAGGGAATATTTTTGATGTCGATATTGGTACTCCATATCAAAATGTCGAAATTTAAAAAAATCAACAAAAAATCGAAATTTTGTTAAACACTTCGAAAACAAAAGCAGGAGTATTTATTTTATATTATATATTATTTATATTATATAGTATTTAATTTTTATTTATAGGAGTATTTTCGGAAAATCAATGTGAAATCCTGCTGTAAATATCTTAGAAAATGTCTTTATTTATTTGAATTTTGAATTGCATGTTTAGTTTGGTGGAGGTGCCGGGTCATTATATAAGCGCGAATGTGGGAACGTAAAAATCGTTATGAATTTTTGGCGATACCTTATCAACTATTTATACGCACATTTTTAATATCAGGACTACTCTATATTGACACATTTTTTTAAAATTAATATTTTTTGCACAAATAATACACGATTATTTCGATTATTCAAATATTATTTGAATATCGATATCGAAAGTTACGTGTGATATGGCAATGTAGTTGACGAACTCGCAAATAGAAATAGTAAACAAGGATTGTAAACTACTTGCTGATGTTTTGTAGTCTCTGTGTAGATTGTCCCCATCACCAGTCAATCCACGTGGGTGTATGCTGTGCTCTGTGTGATCCTAGCTGCCATCTACTGGTCATCATACTGCCTACGCATTTGTCGAATGATTCCCCACGTGCTTTTTGCCTGGCCCGGCGGGCTCCCCTTTTTTGGGAATTTTTTACTCTTACACAAAAAAAAGAAAGAGCCTAAATATAATACAAAATTTAAAAATTCGTGTAAAGGTAACTTTACAGGGTATCTAAAAAATTATTTTTAGGTGTTTTAGTAGGTTTAGAGAGAAAATCGAAGGGGATGGGTAAAGGGGGTCTTTAGGTAGGAGGGGCGACCCCGCAATTGATTTGGGCCCCCTAAAATCAGATTTTAATTTAATTTTGTTTTAATCTGTGAATTTTTTTTATGTAGTTGCAAGTACCCTTTGAAATTTAGCTTAGCTTAGAATGACCCCTAAAAGGGCAATGGTTTCTTAAAAAAACTTGTGTAAAAAAGTACGTAAAAAGACGAAAGAAGTTCATAAGAAAGAAAAAATTTATACAGATACTTTGTTCCCGGGGGGCTTGCAATGTTTCAGGAATGTATCAACTGTACGGACCGGGCGGCGGCTTGGGAAAGGATTTCCATTTGTATTTATTAAGACCGGGGAGCTCTGCAAATACGTGCGCCTTTTAAAATCCGTAAGTCTATTGCAACCGTAACCCAAAGATATTTACTTGCGAGAATCTTTCCCATGTCGAATTTAAAAAAAAAAAAAACAATCTAGGTAACGCCTATACTGGCGGGCGCCTGAAAAAGGGGGAGGAAGCAAAACCCGTTAAACCTTTCAGTAGTGATTGCCGGTGATTGAGGTCGAAAGCGACCTCTTGAGTTAAGAGACTTGCAATCTTTTACTTACGCTTCTGCGAAATTTATTAAACATTTTGTATCGTATTATGTATTTGTATCGGCAAACGGAAGTAACCTTAGAACGCAAGATAATAAAAATGCAATTTTCAAAATTGTCATCCCCTAGTCAAAGGAAGGTGAGAAAAACCTTATATAATATAGCCTATATTATATAATAAAAATAAGAATTCCACATCATATTTATTTTTGTGTTTTAATGTGCACAAAAACGTGTTATAAAGTCGCTATATCGGAGGTACATCAGCCACATTTTTTTTCTTAGAACTCTTTTTACTCCATAACTACTGTTTATGCCTAGATTTGAAAATGGATTTTGATGGACATATAGCCCTTAGCAAGAAGGAATAATTTCAAATGCGTTTTCTTTTCCAGAAGCTGCTTTCAGCACGCACAATTGAAAAAAGTAGAATCTACGATTTTTGGGTCAAATTCATCGGGAAGGGGTTGGTTACGAGCAAAGGACTGATGCATTTTTAAACACATATACACATAAAAACAAAGGGCAATGGGGGGAAAGAGACGACCAGAAAAACAACTAGTAACCCCAAAAAAATCTCGGCGTAGAAAATAAACAAAAAGAACCATTGTACAGGCTGTGGGCACAGGGGGCCCCTTTTTTAAATTGAATTTCGAAGTTTTCCCCTCCATTCCCTGTTTGGGGACAGTACTGCAAGACGTGTTTTAGTTACTGGTTGTTAAGTGTTTGTTCAAGTGATTTTTTGGTGATATTTAATTTAAACTTTCCCGAAAATATTCGTGGGAAACCTCCCCGGGGCCCTTTTTTTCCGATGTTTTTTCATTTTTTCAATTTGGATTGCGAAGGATTGTCCGGGGGTTTTTTTAATTTTATGAGGTCTAAACCCACTTGAATTCAAATTAACAACTGAAGAAAACCTGGGAAAAACTTTCATTTGGGGGATTGCATTGGTGCCAAACCCAAATCATAGCTCAAACCCTTTTTGTTTTGAAATATATCTTTTTGAAGGGTTTTAAATTATTCTTTATTTGTTCGTGGGCCCCAAAACCCTTTTTTTTTATTTTTTTTGTTGTGCCCGACCCGAATTTATTGCCAGGGTTTTACTGAGAGTGAGTGTAGAATTTTTGTAAAGAACTTCCTGAACTTTGGGCTTGACGGGTATGACAAATACACGGTTAGTACAGTTTTTAAAAAATAAAAAATTTAAGGGCTTATTTTTTTTTTAAAATTGGGCCCAAAACTATAAAATCGATGAAAAACATTTATAGACAACCCCAATTTTTTGGGGAATTTTTTTCCTTTGTCGCAACAAAACAATATTTTTTTAGGTACCAAGAGACAATTCTCTGTCATTATTATTTTTTTTTTTTTCGGGGAAAATCCTTTATAGGGTGCAATTAGCCCCTCTTCATAAAACTGGGAATGTTCGGTAGAAAATTGTAAAGGGGATTTCCGAGGGTGTTTAAGGGGATCAATTCCTTGCATTGCCTTAACGCCTTATAAAAACCTGGGAAAAAAACCCTTCAGTCAGGTTTGGGCGGTCCAAAGGGGATTCAAACCCCGGGGGCCCTTTCCCGAATCAGAGTCGAAAACTGTGGGTTCTGCCCATATTAAGAACAACGCATATCCCTTTGAGGATATTGTTTTTGCGGGGAAAGAGGTTTAGTTTTGGGGTTTAAAAATTACATCCGCTTTCTATTTTTTAATCATTTTCACGTTGAAATAATATAGTATACGGGCCCTACAGCAGGATTTCTAACAAAAAATTTAGGTGTGTATTTTGGGATAGGAAGGAAAGGGAAAATGATACTTTCCCTACCTATTTATTTTAAAATACTTTTTTCCGCCGTAAATACCCCAAACTGAAAGTATTATCAGTATGCTGATTCCAGATAGATTCCATTTCTCGTGGGAAATTTTCGCAAAAAATTTTCCCCAAATATTTTCACTCCCCAAACACTCACCTAAAACAGATCCGAGTTACAAACCAAAATTAAAAGGAAAATTTCGTTATACTTCATTAAAAGAATAAATAAAATGTTTTTATTCCCCTTAGGGGTTGAAAATTTTGGGGCCCTTTTGGATATATTACAAATTTACTCTAAAAAGGGTTTTTTCAAATTATTTTTAAAAATAAAATTTGGGAAAAAATTTCGTGCATTCAAAGGGAAGTGAAAAAGAAAGCATAGAAGCATAGATCAAACATCCCTCAAAAATTTCCGGATTTAATTTAAAGACTGTTTGCTAAGGGCCCTTTCTGGCAATAAACACCTTATTCTGTGAGCAATGTTTTGTGCAAAAACTCTGCCCGGGAAAAGTTCCTTTTTTTATTTAGTAAAGGCAGGAAAAAGCAGCATTTTGCTCGATCTCAACTTCCAGCTTTTTGCTGGGGAAACAAAATAAATTTTTGATACGGTATCGAAAAAGAGAATTTTTCGAGGTCCATTTTGGTACTCCTAATATAAAAATGAAAAAAAAATCAACAAAAAATCGAAATTTTTTTTCCCACTTCAAAAACAAAAGCAGGAGAGTTTTTTATATTTTTTATATATTTTTTTTATATTAATGTAAAAAAATTTTTTTTTTATGGAGGATTTCGGAAAACAATTTTTTTTTTTTGAAATCCTGTGAAAATCTTAGAAAATTTCTTTATTTTTTAAATTTTTAAATTTGCATTTTTATTTTTGGTGGGAGGTCCCGGGGTCTTTTTATAACGCGAATGTGGGAATTTAAAAAATCGTTATAAATTTTTTGGCGATCCCTTTATCAACTATTTAAAAACGCCATTTTAATATCGGGAACTATCTATTTTGACACTTTTTTTTAAAAATTTAAATTATTTTTTGCCAAAAAAAACCCCGATTATTTCGATTTTTTCAAAAAATTTATTTGAAAAACGATACAAAAATTTAGTGTGATAGGCCCAATTAGTTGAGGGAAAACTGGGGCAAATAAAATAGAAAACAAGGTTTGTAAACTACTTGCGGGGATTTTTTTTGTAGCTTGGAAAGATTGCCCCCTTTCACCAGCAATCCACGGGGTGTATGCGGGGGGGTTTCCTGTGTATCCCGGGAGGGGCCCTTTATTTGGCATCTTACTTGGTTTACCCTTGGTAAAATTGTTTCCCCCCCACTAGTTTTCCCCTTTTCTGCCCGGACCAAAGGGCCTACCCTCTTTTTTAAGGGGGCAAGCTTTTTTTACCCTCTACAAACCTTCAAAAAGTAAGAGCCTAAATTTCTTTACAACAAAAATTTTAAAAAAAATTTTTCGTGTAAAGGGTTTTACTTTTACTTGGAAATCAAACCCCAATTAAATTTTTTTGGTGATTTAGAAAGGGTTTAGAGAGAAAGGAAAAGTTGGGAGTTGGGTTTGGAAGGGTCTTTGGGGTTAAGTTGGCGGGGGCCGAAATTTGATTTTGGGCAAACCCCCTAGAACCCGTTTTAAAAAGTTAATTTGTTTTTTTTTAATCGGGGAATGTATTTACTAGTTGCAAGTTACCCTTTGAATTTAGCTTTAGTTTAGAATTTTTACACCTGAATCCCAAGGGATTCTTAAAAAATTGTGTAAAAAAAGTACTTAAAAAGTACAAAGAAGTTCATTAAAAAGAAAATTATACAGACTTCAAACTTTTTTCCAGGGAGCTTGGAAATGGGCAGTGACATGTATAAAACTGTAGGGGCCGGGCCCGTCGGCTTTCTGGGAAAAACTGTTTTTCCCCAATTTGGGGAAATTCCCTAAATAAACCGGCCCGGGCTCTGCAAGAAAGGGTTGGCGCCTTTAAAGCCCTTCCCTAAGGGTTTTTGCACCCCCTTTTAACGCAAAGGGATATTCTATTGGCGAGTTACCCTTCCCTACTGGCCCCAAATTTAAAAAAAAAAAAAAAAGAAATCTAGGGGAAATTTTTGGGGCCCTTTTTCGGTCGCCTAAAAAAGGGGGAAAGGAAAGGGCCCAAATTTGCTGAAAAACCCTTTTCATAGTGATTGCCGGGATTGAGGGGAAAGCGACCTTTTTGATTAAGAAAACTTGAAAATTTTTTATTTACGTTTTGGGCAAAATTTTTTAAAAAACCATTTTGTATGTTAATTTTTTTTGTATCGGAAAGGGGAAGAACCTTAAAAACGCAAATAAAAAAAATGAAAATTTTAAAAAATTTGTCATCCCCTAGTCAAAGGAAGGTGAGTAAACCTTATATAATATAGCCTATATTATATAATAAAAATAAGAATTCCACATCATATTTATTTTTGTGTTTTAATGTCCACAAAAAAACGTTTTTTTAAAATTTGCTATATCGGGGTACATCGGGGCACTTTTTTTTCTTAAAAATTTTTTTTACCCCAAATAACTACTTTTTATGCCTAGATTGAAAAAGGGTTTTTTGATGGGACATATAGCCCTTGCAAAAAGGGAAAATTTCCCAAATGGTTTTTTTTTCCAAAGTTGCTTTCGGGCACGCCCAATGCGAAGAAAGCTAAAATCTAGGGATTTTGGTTTAAATTTCCCATCGGGGGGTTTTGTGTATGCATTTTCGTTTAAAAAGAAAATTTTTTTAAAAGATTTTTAAATAATTTTTTGTTTTTTCGCCTTTCAAATTGTAAAATTTAATTTTGAATAATAAATTACATTTAAATAATTAAAATAAACTATTTCGGGGCCGAAAATATTTCATTTTATTGGGGTTTGCCCCAATTTATAAAGCCACGGGGTAAAAAATAAAAACTAGTTTTTGTGCTACGTTTTCCGCGGTCAGGCCGGGTTTGCGCCGTTACGAAATAAATGCACGGAAAAAATTTTTTATGTTTGGGGAAGGGAAATTTTGTTATCTTTCCACTGGCTACATTATCGGAAAGTGCACCCAAAACTCGGGTCTTCAGGGGCCTTCACACATACCCTTGTGGGTTTTTGGAAACATTATTTTTATAAACCATTTGCGCAAAACAATTGCACTTGCGTGAAATAAATCTCCGCCCGAATGACAGGTTTCCGCAGTCGACTTGTGTTGCCGGGGGGTATGCATTTTTTGAAGGGTTGGTATCAAAAAAACATCTGAGTTTCATCATACAATTAGGGTCACTTTTCTCAAAGCGGGGAGAAAAAAAATTTGGGAAAAAAATTTCTTAGCTACAACGCTTTCCCCCCCAACCCCCCAATTTTCCCCCTATTTCTGCCCCCTTCCCCGGGGGCGTCTATAAAATTTAGACCAATCACAACCCCCCAATTTTTTCCGTGATTTAGGGTAAGAAATTTCACCCATTTGGGAACACAAACCGCAAGGGGAAAAAGGCTGCTTCTTCAAAAACCCCCACTTTTACTTTTTCTCTCGAGGAGCCCTTTCACCTTTCCGGGGTTTTGGGGCTCAGTCTAGACAGGGCGGATAAACCCCGGAATTTAAAAAACACATCTTTTTGGAATTTTTTGGGGAAACGTGGACGAACGTCTGGAATTTTTGGGAACCCTTGGAAACGTGGGGCGGGAATTTGGGGGCGGGGGAATTTAAAACCTTTTGGGAACGTGGGCGAGAATTGGGCGGGGGAATTTTTGGAAAAAACTTGGGGGAAACGTGGGCGAAAACTTGGCGGGGAAATTTTGGAATTTGGAATTGCAAAAACCGTCCGGGGGGAAAAAATTTTCCCCGGTTGGGCCCCCTGGACCGGGTTTAAAATTTCTACAAAAATTTTTCCAAATATACAAATTCCCGAAAAACCCCGGTAAACAAAAACTTGTATCCACGTACGAACTTTAAAAATTTTTTTAAAAATTTTGGTTTGGCTTTTTTATTATTGAGAACTTTTTATTATTGGGGAACTTTCTTTTTTAGGGGGAAATTTTGAAAATTTGATAAAAGGGTTTTTTTTATTTTTTTTAAATGAAAAACAAAATTTGAGTGATTCTTTTATAATTGTTTTTTTGAAACTGGTTTTTTAATTTTTTGTTTTAAATTTTTTCGTTGTTTTGTCTGTCCCAACCCCCAATTTTTTTATTTCAGTTTTCTAAAAATTTAAAATTTCCAGCATTTTGGAAGGGGACTGGCCAAAGGGACTTGAGCTATACCCCCGGGACCCACTACTTTTTAAAAGGGTTTTTGGTATTGTTTTTTTTGGGGGGAAAAGCTGGGGGTGACGGGTGAATTTGTTTGATTTTTTTTCGTTTTTGGTTTAAAAACTAAAGTAGCTTTTTTTTTGTTTTTATTTGTTTTGGGGGAAAGGGGGACTTTTGGTTTGTGAATTTGGGTTACGAGCAAAGGTTTCCTTGACTGTAATTTCTTTAAAAAACCTTTTCCTAATAAAAAAAACAAAGACAATGGCGGGAAAGAGTACGACCAGATAAAACTAACTAGTCAACCCCAATAAAATCTCGGCTTTAGAACGGAAAATTTAAAAGGCTTGGGGACTCGTTTGTAAACCCCCAAAAGGTAAAATAATTATAAATTTTATAATTAACTAAAACTACAAAGAAAATAATTTAAAATTTTTTTTTCAAAACCGCCAAATTTTGGGAAACAAGTAAAACAAAATTGAATTGCATGATAAAAATTAAATAAAATTAATCCCAATCATTTTTTTATAAAAATGATTTGAGAGGGGGGAAAAAAATACATGAAGGTTTCCCCTTTAAAGAGCTTACTGGGGGGGCCCCATTTTTTTTTAGATTGTTTTTAATTTTTAATTTTTTTCCCAAAAGCCTGGTATAAATATAGTTTGGTTTTGCTGATTGTTTTTTACGCGGCTCATGTTTTTTTTTTCTTCTATGTACCTCCTCTTTTAAAAATTAGTTTTTTAGTCATTTTTTTAAAAGGTTTCACGATTTTTCCTTTAATTTTTGGCTAGCTGTAAAAATTTTAATTCCCAAAAAATTAAAGAATTGCGTATCTAACAAATAAAAAAAACATCTTATCTGATTTAAAAAACCCTCTTTTGGTGGGGTCCCGGTTTTCCAAAAATATGCCCCTTGAAAAAAGGGCTACCCCGGGCCCAACTGCCACCCAAAAAACATTCTGTTTTATCCTTTGATGAAAGTGAAATTTTTCAATAAAAGGGAACGCATGTCAATCGGTTGGTGGGGCTTTTTTTTGATTTTGTGACACCCCAAGATAAACGGTTTTAGAGGGGAAGGGTTTAAAAAGCGATACAAAAAGGGGTTTTTACTTCTTCGGATAAGAAACACCTGACCTGTTTTTAAAATTTCCCGTTAAAACCCAAAACAAAACCAAAATTTTTGGGAATAAGTAAAATTTTGAAACAAAAAATTCACGGGAAAAACCGAAGATAAGTATTAAAAAATTTTTAAATTTCCCCCTTTCAAAAAAAAGGTAGTTTTTTAGGTAAAAATGTTTGAAGCAGTAGGATTTTAACAAACAAAAAATCTAGAAGTAAACCCCCGCGGAGGGGTCAAATAAAATTCTGCGAGTACCCGGGTTTGGTTTTTTAAAAAGAAACTTTCCCCAAAAGGAAAAAAAAATGGTTTAAGTAAATCACAAAAAAGGGTTTGCACGGGAAAATTTAAAGCAGAAAAAAAATAAATTTTAAAAAAAACCCCCTGCCCAAAATTTCACCCGACTTACGTTTTTAAAAAAATTTTCTTTTCTAAAAAATGGGGTTTTTTTTTGGACTGCCATGCTTAGTTTAGTATAATGAAATTCCGGGGACACTACGTCAGGGTTTTTTTCACCAAAGCATTTTGGTTATTGTTTACTCTGCTTGTTGTCAACGGGCAAAGCTTTCGCATTCCTGTTCCCAAATTCATTTCCAAAGTTCAATCACATTCCATTATTTTTACGACTGTTTAAAAAAAAAAAAAAACGTTTTGTAGGATCAAAAAATAAAAATATTAAATTTTCTCTCGACGAGAAATATTTTTTCTCCACTCGGGAAACTTTTCATATTCTAAAGAGAACATGGATTAGATCGTGAAAATACACCACACATATACGTGAATTTTTTCTATAATTCAAATATTCTAGGTTTTCCCTTTAAATGAATATGGTAATGTTAATATTTTTTTTTATTTAGATTACCTCTTCATTTAGGAAAAAAAAGCTGAAAGGGTTTCCCAAAAAAATTTTGATTTAAAAAAGGGACAAAACGTCATAATTTGATAGGGCCCAAACCCACCAAAATTATTTTTAAATAATTTTCTGAGAGAAGAGAGGAGTGAGAGGGAAGAGGGGAGAGAGAGAAAAGAGAGGGAGAGAGACAGAGGGAGAGAGAGAGAGAGAGAGAAAAGGAAATTCTTACCTCCCAAACAAAATCCTCGTTTCTCTTTCGTAGTAAACCTGTAGTCACAGGGTTTCACCTCTAAAGAAGCAGAAACCCTTTACAAGGATAAAATTTGTAATTTTACCGTGACACGAGTTTTTACTTCTTTCACTTTTTTTTAAAATTTTTAGTAAGGAATTTGTCATTTTATTTTGTGAGGTAGGGGGAAAGTTTGCTTTAAAATTTTAATTTTTAAAACCCCAAAAAATTGCGTTTGCTTTTTTTTGGGATTTTTTTCTTTTAAAACCCCTATTTTATAATTAGTATTTCAGTTTCCCCCCCCAGTATTTTTTTTTAAAAAATGGGAACTCCACCTTTTTTATTTAACATATTACTTTTGCCCTAAAAGGTTAATTCCCAAGTTTTTCAGGCTGGGGAAAATTTTTGGTGAGGTTTCCCACATTTCTCTAAAAGTAAGTTTTTTTTTCGTGTTACAGAGGCGATTATTAATAGACTAAGCGGCAGATCCTTGCAGTCTCTGACTTTCATAGATACCCTTCAAATTTGTTCTGTAAAATTATCAAAACTTAGATTTCCCATTTAAAAAGGGCTTTCCAAAATTTTTTAAATTTTAAACGAAGAATTATTACATTTATGGGGAATGCTTCAAAGAATTTAATTAGGGAGAGTTTTTCCCAAATCATAACTAAATCTGATATTTTCGTAAAAAAAATTTTGGGTACCCGAAGAAGGGCGAATACGACGGGGGGGGGGACCCCCTAAAACAAATTTAAAATAATACTAATCAAAAATAAAACCTTTTTGATACGCTTTTTTTCATCAAATAAAAACTTTTTAAACCCGCCCCTGCATGAAATTTTTTAAAATTTTTTTTCCCATTTCCCCCCAAGGCCAAATATTTTTTTTAAATTTGTTTTGTAAAAGGCATGCGGGAAAAATTTAAAATTTCATATCGATTTGGGGTTTTAAATTTTTTATCTTTCTTTTTTTAGCATTTAAGGTTTTTATTTTTTACTTACTTTTTTTAATCAGTTGAATGGGCCAAATTTTTTTAGGGGAAATCTAGAAAAAGAGGTTTTTTAAAATGTGTTTTTGTTTATTTACGATTTTTTTTTGTAAGTTTAAAGATATTGAAAATTTCCATCTTTTCTTCGCGGGTATTTTAGAAAGTCACTAATGTTTACCCCACGAAATTCCAAACCCTTTAAATCTTGAATTTCTAACTCTGGTACGTTTTAAGTACAAAAACCAAATTTTTAAATTTAAAAAAAAATTTTTCCTTTTTTTCCTGTGCCTGCTTTTAAAAAAAATAAATTTTAATTTATTTCATGAAGGTGTAATTGAATAAGGGGCCCCCCCCAGAGCCGGCCGGGGTTCCCCGCCCCTTAGCCCCGGGCCCCCCGGGCCTCCCAAAAGGCCCAATTTTTTATAGGGGCCCAAAAATTTTCCCAAGAGGGGGATGTTCACAACAACAAACCTGCCCAACCCGCCCCCCTGCCATCAAAAAGGAATGTTTTTTAGGGGCCAAAAACTTTTTCAACCCCTGGGGATGTTCACAACCAAAAACAACCCCCCACCCGCCCCCGCAAACAAACCGGGGAATGTTTATAGTGGGAACCTTTTTTTAACGATGGGTAGTTCACAAAAAACCAACCTGCCCCCTGCCCCCCTGCCAAACCCAAAAAGGGAATGTTTATAGTGCAACAATTTTCAAAGAGGGGATGTTCACAACAAACAACCTGCCCCCCCTGCCATCAAACAGGGGAAAGTTTTTAGTGCAAAAATTTCACGATGGGGATGTTCACAAAAACACAACCTGCCCACCTGGGCCCTCAAACAGGCAATGTTTATAAATGGGGGAAAAAATTTTCCCAAAGATGGGTTTTCACAACCAAAAAACCTGCCCACCTGCCATCAAAAGGCAAAAGTTTATAGTGCAAAACTTTTTAACCCATGGGGATGTTCACAGCAAAACCCAAACCCGCCCACCTGCCCCCCTGCCATCAAAAAGGCAAAAGTTTATAGGCAAAACTTTTCAACGATGAGTATGTTCACAACAACACAAAAAATGCCCACCTGCCCACCTGCCATCAAAAAAGGAAAGTTTATAGTGCAAACACTTTTTAAAAGATGGGGATGTTCACAAACAAAAACCTGCCCCCCGCCCACCTGCCAAACTCAAACAGGCAAAAAGTTTATAGTGGGAAAACTTTTCAACGATTGGGGATGTTCAAAACCCAACCCCAAACCCGCCCACCTGGCCCCCCTGCCCTCAAAAAAGGTAAAGTTTTTATTTAAAAACCTTTTTTTAAAGATTTGGGATGTTCCAAAAAACACAAAACCCGCCCACCTGCCATCAAACAGGTAATGTTTTTAGTGGGAACACTTTTTAAAAGATGGGTTTTTGGTTTTTCAAAAAAACAACCTGCCCCCCCCCTGCCATCAAACAGCCAAAGTTTTTTTAGTCAAAAATTTTTTTAACGATGGGTATGTTTAAAAAACCCCAAACCCCAAACCCGCCCCCTGCCCACCTGCCCTCAACAGGTAAAGTTTATAGTGCAAAAAACTTTTCAAAAGATGGTATGTTTTTCAACAACAACCTGCCCACCTGCCATCAAAAAGGGAATGTTTTATGTGCAAAACTTTTTAAAAGATGGGGATGTTTTCAAAAAACACAACCTGCCCCCCTGCCATAAACAGGAATGTTTTTAGTGCAACCCCTTTTTAACGATGGTTACACTGATCTGGCTGCAATTAGTGCCCCTATTTACTGATAAAAAAAAATTTTAAATGATCACAACAACAAAACCCCGCCCACCAGCCCTTCTGCCCTTTATACAGGTAATGTTTTTAGTGCCCAAAACGTTTTTAACGATTTTGGGGATCACTGATTGGCTGCAATCATGCCCATATTTCACTGATAAAAAAATTTTAAAAAGTCACAACAAAAACCAAACCCGCCCACCAAACCCCTTTTGCCATCCCAAAAGGTAAAGGTTTTAGTGCAACACTGTTTAAAAAATGGGTTACGATTTTGGCTGCAATCAGTGCCCAATTTCACTGAAAAAAAAAAACCCTTTACATGACCCCAAAAACACAACCCCCCACCTGCCCTTATAAAAATATTTTTTCAAAAAATTATTTGTGTCGTACCCTGGCCTACAGTTCCCCCATCAATTAGTTTTAAAAAATCATACTTTTACATTTTAGACAATTATTTTTTGGCAAGGTTTAAAAAATATAATGTGAAAATTGCAGCAAAGGGTACAGACAGCTCTTTGGGTGGTCAGAGTCATTTTACCCAATGCCCGTTTTTACAATATACTTACTTTTTATTTCCAAGGGATTTAACCCCATATCAATATAAACCCAAAAAAACCCTGATTGTTTGGAAATAAGATTTAAAAAAAAAAATTTTCACACGCGGCAAAACAAAAGTATCAGTGGCTCATTAAAATTTGTGAAATTTAAAATTTTAAACCCACATTAAAAATCCAAAAAATTTAGGGTTTGGGACAACAATAATAAAAATTTTCCCCTATCAAATTTCCACACATTTCCCAGTATTGGGGCCGGTTTCCGGGGGGATTTTTGGACGAGCTTGGGGGGATTTCCCCGGGAGGCGCTAGGTTCCCCCGAGGTTGTTCCCTGGTTTAGACTTCCAAGGGGAAGCAAATTTTCGAGTCTGGAGAAGGGATTCGTTTTGGGAAACCCGCGCAGAAACTAGGGAATTTTTTAAAAACACAAGAGAAACCCCAAAATATTTTTAAAAACGCTGTAATATTTTTTTTTATTTTTATTTACTTTTCGGGGAAAACTAAGGGGGAATTCAAGTTTTCGGGGGGGGGCCAACGGGGCCGGGGGGGGGGGGGGGGGGGGGGGGGGGGGTTTTTAAAACTATTTTAGGGGCAAAATCTGAAATGTTTTATTGTGGCCTGCTAGCCTAAATAAAATGCTTGCATGGCTAACAAACAATTTCAAAATAAAGAGTGAACACAACAAAGCTGGTGAGTGGTTGGTGGTTCGTAAATTTGCATTTTAGGTTGGGTAAAAGCAGGTTTGCAGGCCCAAAAGTGGATTTCAGATGTGTGGGGCTCCGGCCACTTGCATAAAAATTTTTGGAACTGTCCACACAAAAAAAAATCTTTTTTTCCCGTATTTTTTTTCTGTTTGAACCCCCCCCCGGGACCAGAACTATACCAAAAATAACAGCCCAAAAGTTATTTTTGTATGATACCGAAACTGAAAAAAAAATCGATTGATGGAGGTTTTTGCGGCCCTTTTTAATAGTTTCAATACTATTTGGGGCTTTGGTGAAACCCCCGTCAAATGTGAACCCGAGTAGAGACGGAATTAAATTTTTTGTTTTTTTTCTAAAAATGAAAAAACTTGTTTTTCCAAACAGGAAAAATCACCAACGCAAAATATGATGTATTAAAAAAGCCTTTTAAAAGGGGGCCCTGCCCCATTTTTCCCCCACTTTCAAATTTCTTCCAAAATTTTATTTGGATCTATTTGGGGATTTTATATAATTTTGGAAAAAATTAAATTTTAAAGGCAAATCATAAACCCCTTTTCCATTTTAATTTATTTAAAAACAAAAATTAAATTTAATTTTTAAGGGTTTTAGAATCAGCTGGGCAAAAAGTCATAAACACTCAACAATTTTCCATTTTCTGAAAGATGAAAATCTGATATCATGGGGGGTACCCATGTCCTTTATTAACAAAATTTTGCCAAGTTTTTTTGAAATGTAAAAATAAATAGCTTTCCGAAAAAGGAGGGGGCCCCCAACATCCATATTATCTAAGGTAGAAATTTTTAAAAAATTTCCCCAAAAAAGTTTTACCCGGGGGTTTTCAACCCCTTTTTTGTTTTTTTTTATCATTTCCACCCTTTAAATTTTCCTTTTAAAACAAAATTATGGTTTTGCGCTAAGGTTCTGCGCAATGACGGGCATATAAACAAAAAAAATTGGAACTAGAATAATGCGTGTCGGTCTCGGTACGGTACCCCCATCCCCCCCCCTCCCCCCCATTTTAAAAAGTTTTTTTTTTCTGGGTTTACCAATTGTCATTTTTGGGAAAATTTTGGGGACCATGCCCTTTGCCTCTTCAATCGTCCCTTTTGTGACTTAAATAGAGGGAAGTTGCCCGAACTTGGAAGAAAATTTGAACCCAAGGGAAAAAAGTTCTCGGGGGTTCGTTTTTTTTTTTGGGGGGGGGGGGGGTCCATTCCGGTTTTTTTAAAAATGCTACCAGATTTTTTATATTTTTAAAAGAAAAAAAAATGATGGTGGAGGGGCTTTCCCCGAAAATTCCCTACTTTTTTGGGTAGGTGCCGGCCGACGTAACATTACTTCGTTTGTCTGATTTCCCAAAATCACATTAATGCTTGGTTGGGGTTGGGGGGGGGGGGGGCGTCCATTTTTTATTTTCACTAGCCCGGGTTCGCGAAAGGGTTTTTTTTTGGGGTGATGGAGGGCCCTTTTTTGGTTTAAAGCTTATATTAAAAACCCCTTTTAAAAAAAATTTCTAACCATAACCTTAATCTTCCCTTGGGAAAAAAAGAAAAGTTTAGCCTCACCCGTTTGGTCAGAAACGGCCCAAAAATCACGAAAAAAATCGCTTCCCAAAACGAAAAAAAAAAAGGGAAAAAGTACGAATTTTATGAGGGAAAAATTTCCCTTTGATTGTACCCAAAAAAAAGTGGGCCCAAGGGCTAAGTTCAGGATTTTCCCAAGGTTCCCTCCGATTTTAAACAAGATGCATATGGCCGTTTGCTCGGTTTGAGCCAAACAAAAAAACAGAACCCAAAACAACAACAATAAACCCCCCGAGCTAATTTTTTTTTTTTTTTGGGTGGGGTAAGTGAAATTGAAGTTTTCGCTTCGCTCATCCAATTCATCAATTTTAAATTTTAAAAGTGAGTTTTTTTTTTTATTTTAAAAAGATACACAATTTTACATATGTAAAAACAAAAATAAAGTTTTTTATTAAAAATTAATTTTATTTTGAGCTAAGTTAGTTAATTACTGGGAAACCCAAAAAGGTCAGGTAGACCCTGAGTGTGGGCCACAATAAGTTTATAGTATATTTTTTAATAAAGGTTATAAAAAAACAGGGAAAAAATATAAATTAAAAATTTTTTATACATTTATATGGGGCAAAAAAATAAAAATTAATTTTTAAAAAGGGCCCACTAGTAACTAATACAAACTATTAGAAATAAATTTGGCCCTAAATAATAAAACTCATAATTTCTGATAATGGAAAATAATAAAATTTAAAAAATAAAGGTTTTAAAATTTTAAATTTTCCCAATTTGTAATATTATGGTATTCTCATAATAAGTTATTTTTGTTTTAAACAAATTATGTGGGGTTTGGGATGAAATTTTTTTTAGGTAGTTACAAATTTGGACGGGGTTTTTTTTTTAAATTTTCCTTGTGTGTATGGAAACTCAAAAAAAGTTGTTTTAGAACATGTTGGCAAAAATTCCCTTTTGGGAAAAAATTTTTAGGACTAGGAACCCAGGAATTTTGGACCAGCTTTGGACAGAGACACTGGTCTCGTTTTAAGCTTGTGTTTTTTTTAGGGAAATTTTTTACGGGTCAGGGTGTTTTCGTAAATTTGTGGTGCTTATTTTTTTGGGTTTTTTATAAAAATTTTTATGGGGTTTTTAAAAATTTTGTGAGTATTGTTTTTGGTATAATTTACGGATGTCCAAGATTTTAAAAGTTTGAGAATAGTAGTTTTAATAGTAGGAGGGAGTCTTCAAACGGAGGGGGGACCAAATTTCCCCTGCGAGGTTATACCCATACGGGGGCGTTAAAGGGCATAAAGGGGGACTTTGAAAGGGACACATTTTTGGGGGAAAACTTTGTATTTCCTATGGTTTTAGGCTGGTTTATTGATAGGGTTTAGTTAGGAAAAAATTGGGCTTTGTCGCCGGAAAGTGTTTTGTATTTAGGGGTGGGAAAACAAAAGAAATTTTATTTTATTTGATACTGATGATTTGGAAATTTGGAAACCCAAGGGGGGGGGTCGGGCCAAAGGCGAAAAAACTGGGTTTTGTCCTGGACTAAGGGCCCCTTCTGCAAGGGGGGCGGGATTTTCGTTTACGAGTGCCACCGGGAGGGCCCTTTATTTTCATGAGGGTTTTTAAGTTCAATTGACTTTCTGTATATGCACCATTTGGATTCCCAGAAGAGAGTAGGTAAAGTACCCTGGGTCCCTATGGGAAAAGGGCGGTTTGGCTAAAGCCTTGAGAATTTTCCGCTAGAGAGAATTTGGGTTTTTGGGGTGAGCCTGAGACGTGTGTGGGCCCGGCCCATATTGGGGATTCAATTTCCAAGTCCTTTATCCGGGTGGAAAGGGGGGCGGGATTTTCTGGTGAGGGGGTGGTGGAAAGTATTTATGATTTTTTCGGGAATTGGGGCTGCGGTTTTGAAGGTAAAGCTACCCTTAGCATAAGAAAATCCCGGTCTGGAGTAGGTTTTAGGGGGGGGACCCCCCTGTCTGGGCTGTGGGGTTAGGATTTCTTGGGAGGGATGGACCAGGGTTTTGCTGACCTATGAAAAATGTTTTCTTGCCGGTCTCGTGCTTTGGGGGAACGCGCTGCATCTGCGCGAAGAGGCCCCGGGGGATCCTCTCCCCCATTTTTTGGGACTTGGCTGGGGGTGTTTGGGGCGTGGCTTTTGGGGGACTCCTTGTTGTGGGGAAGGGCGCATTTGAAGGGAGGTAGGGGGAAAAAAATGCAAAAAAAGGGAAACGTGGCCAAAACGCTGGCAGTTTAGCAGGCGTGGGGCCTTGAGGTCCTCTGTAACGCTCATAGAAAAATCGGGGGTAAAAAACCTTCTCGAGGAGGTAAGGGTTTTTGCTTTATCCAAAAACTGCAGAAAATACTACGAAAAAGCGGCATTTGGGGGTTTTGATTCCCCAACACGCGGTGGTTGGGGGTGGGTTTTACGTCCGTTTTTGGCGAAACCCCTTTGGGGATTTGGGGGTCTTCTTTTATGTCTTCGAGTCGGGCAGTGGCTGAGAGGCCCCGCAGAAAGATCTTCTTCAACCCCCTGGTCGGCTGTCGGGAAAAATGTATAAAACCCCCGGGTCTGCATCGGGAAGGGTTTGACAAGGTCAGCATACGTAGAAAGGTTTGCCCGCCCCCTACTTTAAAAGATTTTTTTGGTAGTGAAAAAGGTTTAAACACCATTGGTATTGTCTTTAACTAGTTCTAACATCTGACGTAAAGTTGGGACGCCGAACACTTGGTCGGAAAGGGCCCTTCTGTTTTTTAAAATTTTAGGTTTGGGGGTTTATTTTTACAAAATTTTTTCTTTTGCTACTGGTATTTATGGGGTTAATTTTCCTCCTGGTCTTCATCCATGTCGGAATCTTTAGAGTGATGTGTGATTACGTATTTGTCTTTTTTCGTCGGCAAAGGAAACGAGGGAAACGGTTTTGACAGGGGGGAAAACTGTTTAGGACTGTGAGGTCACAGGGCGGGAAATTTAATTATAAAGAGATCAGGTTTTGTGTGGGGGAATCACCGAGGCGTCAGTCCCAATATCCCCCTTTTCCAAAACCCCAAACGTGCACTAGGCACCCCTGTATGAGGGACATTTAAACCCTTTCAAACATAGCAAAAAAGGTTCTTGCATTAAGCTTCCCCTCGAAACCCCCTGCCCCCCTGGGTCCAAACCCCGTTAGGTGCGCACCCACACGAGTTTGGGGGGTTATAATGCACACAAACCCCCGGTCCCCCTGTTGGCAGGGCTTAAACCCCCGCCCCGTTTTACGGGGCGCCGCCGGGTGCTCTTTCGAGTTTTTATCTTCCCCCTTAGGGCCCCTATTTTTTGTCCAGGGGGCCCCATGATGAGGGTTACCAGACGGAAAGCTTTTTAGGATGTAGCCCCAGTGGGCCAAATAAAAACCGGGTCGGGGAAAGAAATGGGCCCTGCCTTTTTTTATTTTATTTTTTTTCCTTGTTCTCCCCTTTATTAAATTTTCGACACTTTCAAACCAAAGTTTTTTTAGGCACTTGCTTGGGCCTTTTCCTTTTGGTTAGGACTAGCGGGCGTTGGTTAATTTGGTTTCCCCCCCGCAATGGGTGGTGCTCTTCCAAACGCCCCCGCAGCTATTAATCTTTTCGTTTCCTAGATCTCCCCCCATTTTGCAAATAGGTTTTGTTTGTGGCTCCGGCCCCAATCTTTTAGTTTTTTCAAGGGGGAAGGTCTGGGGTTGGGGAAAGGGGAGGACCTCCCCCCAGGGAAAAATGTAATCTTGCTAAAAAGTTTATTAAATCATAGGGGTTTTCCCTTTTGGGTTTTATTATTTTGTTTTCAAGGGGGGTTTTTTGCCCTTTCTTTCCCCCCTTTTTTATTAAATTCTCTGTTTGGGGTTTTCCCCCCTGTAAAATCATATTTTTCACTTGTAGTCATTTATGTTGGTAAGTTTTTGACATCCTTTTTTCTTAAATTTATTTTTAGATATTTCAGTTTTTTCAGTGTCAGGAATGTAAAACCTTTCCCGAAAATCTTCTGTTGTTTTTTATCTTGACCTTGGTTGTTCGGGCGGGCGTCCCGGGTGCGTAAAAGCCCCGAGTACGCCCTTTTTCGTAAAGGGCCCTGGGACTTCGTTTTTTCCCACTCCGTCCCAGCCCACACCGTAACCCCCCTTCCGCCTTTCCACCAATCTCCCTCCTTCCTTCCACCCCCCTTTTTTTCCTCCAAAAGAGTCGAGTTGCCCCCGTCCCCTTGGTTTAAATTATGTATCCTAAAAAACGGGGCCACCCCAAAAAGGAAAAGGGAACCGAAAAAGGAGCTTTCGCCCCGGTCCATCGGGGCCCAATGGGCCCGTATCAAGTCCCTATCAATCGGGCCCCCAAGGTTCGATTCGGGTAAGGGGGGGATCTATCAGCTTTGTAATGACTTATCAACGTTTTCCATTCAGTCTCCGACTTTTGGGGTTGGGGGGTGAAAGATAAATCTAATTAGCGTGGAGCAACGAGCAATTATGATAATTCCTCGGCCGCACCTCCCCCAAATCTTCACCCTTTACAAATTTGGGGAAAAACCGAAAAAGAGTTGTTTTCACAGTTTTCTTCCTCTTCCTTTTTTCCTCCCCCTCCCTCACAAAAAACACAAGTCAAAGGAAAACGACGGGGCATGACCCAGTCCAATCACCCAAATCCCCCTAGCTTTTTCCCTCACCCTCCGTTGAGTAACTCTCCCTTTAAATTTTATGTTTGGCGGACAGGCAAGGTGATGCCGATATAGTGCACTCAGCGTTCAAATCAAGGTCAGTTCCCTTCCCTCCAAAGGAGTTGGCTATCCGGTTTTGAAGTTGTGCCGCAGCCAGGCCTTTTGAAATTTTGCAATTAAAGGGTCAAAAAAAAATGGTACCCTTTTTTTTTATTTGTTCTTATATGTTTTTAAAACTGGGCGTCAAGGGGCCCACCCAAAGAGTACGCCCAAAATTTTACCCTTAGCACAGGGATTTTTTGACGCTTGGGTTTTTAGCCGTTTGGCAGGGGAAAGGCAGCTAGGGGGGTTAAAATGTCTAGTTTTTATAAAGTTTCTGTTTTGGGTTTTCTTTACGTTAAAATGGGCTGCAAACGTTTTGCGGAAACAAAACTGCTCCCTGAGTGGAATTTGGGGGGGAGGGGGCGGTCGGAACCCAGGGACGGACAAATTCGGGCAAGCTGCGATGGGTTCTTTTTCATCCCTCTACCCACTGCCTTTTGGCGACGTGCCAGAGGACAAAGCCAAAATTTCGAAATTCAAAACTCGTGTTGCAACAACACTGATTTAAGCCAAAAATGATAAAAAGCAACGGGCTGCTTTCAAAAACCCTATAAATACTTTTATTTAAATTTATTAAATTTTAAAAGTATTTTTTGGACTATGTAATATAAAAATAAAAAAAGGGCGCTATGCGGTGGCTATGATTTGATAATAATATACTCTGCTGGGTGGTTTGATATCCAAAAACTTAGGGGGAAAACGTTGTGCTCGCGGTTTTACTCACGACGAAACTAGACACATCCGTACACTGCGAGCTATGATCGCGGAAAAGTAGTAGTTCAGTGGGGTTTATCGTTTGTTTTTTTTTTTGTAAAGATTTTTAAATTATAAAAAGGTTTTTGTACAATTTCTAGTGGTTTTAAGTGGCAGCCGGGGAAAACCCCCACCCCACCCAATTTTTAAAATTTTGTTATAGTTGATTGCTTTTAACAAGTGAAAAATTAACCGGGGGGAAATGGGGTATTTGGGGGTTTCCCAGTCTGAAATATGTAGATCATTTTCGATTTTTTTTTTAAGAAAATTTTGATTTGTGGGAAAACCAGGAGAGTAAAATCTAAAATAATAATTAAAGGGGGGAAAATTTGGGTCAACAAACTTAAGAATTTTAGGATTAAAATTTCCAAAGAAAATAGCAATTTTTTTAAATTTTTCTGGGGAAATTCTTTTTTTTTTAAAGTCTAGTGCGAATTCGATCCAAATTACCCAAAAATTTTTAAAACCATAAAAATTTAAAAAACCCCATTCATGATTTTATGGGCCCGCCCAGTTTTGGGCCTTTGGTTTTTTTAACAATTTGCCCCAAAATAGGTTGGGAATTTTTTTTCGGGGTCCCTATCAAAACCCGATATGAAGTTTGAGGAAAAACCCATCTAAAAAATTGGAGTTCGAACAGTCAAGCATTTAAAATTTTCTAGTTTGCATGTTGTTTTTTAGGAAATTTTTAATTACTTTTTTATCTTTTAATTCACTTTCCCTTTAAGATGTTCGTCTTTGGCTCCTCTTTCCCCTCCCTGTCCACGCAACAGGTTTGATTGTTAAAAGAAAAATTCCCCAATTTTTTTCCCCCAAACGGGCGTATTTACCGTCCCCAAGATTTTTTATTTTTTTTTCTTTGGGTTTACATACGATCTGCATAAAATTTCCCAAATGTCTTTCGCCAGTTTGAGCTATTTTCTTAAATAATAAGGCAATGGTGCGTCCCAAGGGAAAATTGAAAAGTTTCCCGGGGGGATGCCATTATCCAAAAAAAACAAGTGGGCCTTTTTTTGGGCATGAACTACTGGGCCCCGATTCATGTACTTTTATCCGGGTAAAGTGGTTTTAAGGCCCGGTTATAATGCGGGAACAGGGGGCAGGAAAAGGGCCCCGGGTTTAAGTTTTTGAGCAATTCTCATCCAACGGGAAAATTTCAATCCAAAAAAACAAGTAAAAAACAAATTTTTTTTTCCACTGCTTTCCCACAAAATGTAAATAAAGAGTTTTGGGCAAAAAAAACAAAAAAATTTGGGCACCATTTTTGGGGTTTTACATTTTTTTTTATGACAGAAGTTGCGTTGAGATCATTAAAAGAAAAAAAAAGGGAAAATTATTGCCGTAAATTTTTGGGAAAAGCCTGGGACATCATCTATTTTTTCATCGCAAAGGTTTTTTAGAAATCAAAATAGTTATTTGGCGGGTTTTGGTGTCAAAAAAAATTTCGTTGTGCAGGCCTAGGGGTTGCCTGGGAAAGGGGGGCCAAGGGTTTTGTAAAAAGGGTTTTATGTTAGTTTTAAATTTTTATCTAGTCCTATAGCCTAATCGAACTTTTAGGCCAACACTGTTGTTTTATAAATTTAATTTTTCAAAATCTGGGCCTGGGCCCGAGACGGTTTTAAAATTTGTTTTAGAGAGTAATGACAACTTTTCTCTTTTTACAAAAGACGAAAAATTTAAAATGTCCGCCATTTTGTTTACAAAATTTTTTTAAATCCCCGTGCGGGGGGTTTAAGTCTTCTTTAAATTTGGATTGGGATTATACCGCACTTATACCACCTAACTCTTTATACCGGGTTTAAAAAAGTACTGAATGGGGGGGGCCCCCGGGAAAAAAGGGAAAAATTGGGGCCACCCACCCCCCCCCCCAGACTCCCTTTCCATAACGCGCCCGCTTGATGGAAATTTAATTTTGGGTTTAGCTCGGGGCCTACAAGACTAGGGCCCGGGGTAGGTACCAAAAAGCCTATAAAAGGCCCTCAAAACCTAGGGGAATTTGCCCCTGGGTTTCGAGGGGCGTAGCACCGTCATGGCCCCCTGAAAAGGAAACCCTTTGTAATCACCCATATGATCCTAAACATTTTTAAGCCACCCACAGGGGTAAAAAAAAATAAAAAGGGTTTTTGGGGGACAAATATGCGTAGAACCACTTAGGGGAAGAAGGGTTTATTGTGGGAAATATAAATTTAAAAAACCTAGTTTTTGCAATTTAGTTTTAATAAAAATTTAAATAATTAAAAAACGTCGGATTTTATTGAAATAGAGGGCGCTGCGCAAAATAAAAGTAAAACTTTTAAATATAAACCTTTTATTTTTTGGGGGACCGTTGATTTTTACCAGAGTTACAACTGTAAATGATATTTATAAATTAAAATAAAATAAATAAATGAAAAAATTTTAATAAATATCAAAGAAAAATTGAAATTTATATTCTAAAAATCTTTTAAAAGGCCAAAATTTTGGAATTTTAGTTAAAAAACACTATAGATATATTTAGGGGCACACAGTGTCTCAACTCTATTAAAATCAAAAGAAACCCAACAATAAACCCACTCAAACTATGGGAAGACAAATACAGAAAAGGTAAAAAAATTATGCGCCCCCTAAAAAAATTAGAACAAAAAAATTTTAAACGGGACAAAAAAACAAAAAATATAAAAAGAACATTGGGGTCCCAAAAAACAAATGGGCGTGTGCTTTATTTTCTGGGAATCAGGTAGCCTGATTATTGGTCACCCATTACTCTTGAAGGGATTGTTTATTTATTAGGCCCTATAAAAAAATTTAGTTTTTAGGGAAAATCAGAAATAAATAGAAAAAAAAAAAACGGGTTATTAAACCCCCCCCCGGGTCACCCGCGGGGCCGGGCGCGGCCTAGTTTTAAGGGAGGGGTGAAAATTTAAAAATCTTAAAATTTTGAGAGAATAATAATATCAAAGCAACCCAAAAATTCTCAGCAGCAAAATATACAATACCGCAGTCTCGGTTTGGGTTTTTTAGAGACAGGGTTCGATCCCTGGCCACGGTTGGGTTTTGTAAATCTGGACTTAGCCCCTTTATTGGGGAATAAAAGGCCCACCCTTGTTTTTGGGAAAAATAAATTTGGGTTTAAAAATTAGGTTGGGAAAAAGATATATAAAATAAAGAAAAATCTCAAAGGGAAAATTTCCTAAGTAATAGAAAAGGTTTGTTTGCGTTTAATTTTCTTGTGGATTCCCAAAAACAAAAAAAAACGAAAAAACAGTGTTAACCCACAGTGTTGATGGGGGGGCTAAGGGGCTCGACTCGAATCAGGGGTTACGGGGTCGGGAAAAACCCCTCGAGTCCCGGGAAACCCGACTTTAAGTTTCTTCCCAGGGTTTTTTCAGTCGTTTAATTTCCCAATGCAAGGGATGGGGGTAAAAAAGATTCGGACATCCCTTCACAATTGTCCTATCCGAACATAAAACCCAAATTTAAATGAAGAAGGGCATATTTCACCCTATAAAAAAGGTTTAATTCCCACGAATTTAAAAAAAAATAGCATGGTTGGGGTCACTTATCTTCCAACAATTGGGATCAGCAAAGATACCCTCAAAACTAAGGAAAAAAAGGGGGAGGGTTTTTCCCGGGAAAATAATATTAGAGAAAAGGGAAAAATGGAAACATAAAAAAAAAACGGGGAAAGGGAATTGGTTAACTCTCGGCGTTTTATGATTTGATGGGCGTTTTCAGGGCGCAAAACTTTTTTTACGGAATGAATTTTGTTTCTGATAAAAAATGGGGTTTTTTGGGAAACCCATATTCCCTTAAGGTGATGCATGTTTTTGTTCACCCATAGAGAAACACAAAACTGATCTCAATTAGTTTAAATTTTTTACGGCGAGGATAGTGTGTAGATTTATCCTCCTTTTCCGTTTCCAGGTTTTCCCCCCCAGAGTGGACATGGCGAGATGGAGTTCTCTATTGATTTTTAATATGAGGGAGGAATAGGAGGAATAGGCCCTATAAATAAAAAATTTAAAATGCCTATTTTGCCCTTGCCAAAATTATTTAAACCCAAAAAAGGTTTTCAATATCCCACTTTTTTTTTTAATTTCCAGCATAATACAATTTGCACATTTGTATATTTTCTATTCTGCAAAACCCTGGGTAAGTGATTTTAAAGTATACAAAATACGAAACTAAAAAAATTTAATTAAGTTGGATAACAGTAAAATAAAATGGGGGGATAAATTTAAAGTGAAACAAAAATCAAACACAAAAAAAAGCTCGGGGGCGGTAACTGCGCTTTGGACAACAATTAAAAACGTGCGCGTGGACAGGGGAGGGGGAAAGAGGGGGCCCCGGAAAGAAATTAGGAGGCAGTGTTTAATTACAATTTTTTCCCTTTTTAACGGCTTTTGGGTTTTGTCAAAGACGTATAAAAAAAGCAACGAAACAAAAAACTGTGTCAGTAGGGGGGGGGGGGGGGGTCTTCCCGCAGATAAAAAAAAAATTTAATAAATTTTGGGGGACCGGCCCCCCAGGGAAATTTTAAAAGGGGGCACCCATGAGGAAAGGGAATAAAAATATAGGGTTGCACGAACGTTTGAATTTCGAACTCAAATTTTAGAAGAAAAATGCGAACTAATAAAAAAGTTCGAGTTTATATTTTTGGGTGGTTGGGGGGTTCGGGTTGGGGTGTTTTTGGGGACGTCCCGATTGTCAAAAAAGGGTGCTCGAGTTTTCGGAAAAATTCAAAACCCTTTTGGGTTTTTGGGGGGGGCATGGTCCAGAATGGGAATACATTATTGGTGGAAAGGGGCCCGTCCAGAATGAGTTCTTTTATGACTGTTACAATATCACAGGCCCGATGTTGGCGTGGACCGGGCCCCAAATTTTACCTTACTTGGGGGAAATATAGGATGGTTCCACAGCATAAGCAGTTCAATTTCAATTCAATTTTTTTTTTTTTTTTTCAATTCAGTATTTTATTTAGCTTAAAGCTTTTTTTACATGCAATTTCAATAGTTATAATACAATTTCAATACAATTTCATTTTTTTTTTAAATAAGCCTAACTAATTGAAACAAATTTTCAAAATACATACAAGATAATTCAATACAGTTACAAATATATACAAGTCATATTACAATTTTTTTGTTCCTCGTAGATAAAATAGAGTTTTAACAAATTTAATACATTCCAATTTAAAACTGCTAAACGTTTGTTCCTGTTTAATCACTAAATCTAATTTATTATATAGTCTGTACCCAGAATAAAAAACATGTTTTTGAGTTGCTGATTTGTTTACTCTGTCCACAATAATGTTAGTATTATTTCCTCTTGTATTATGATTGTGGTTGCTAGAGGGTATTCTATCATGCAATTTAGATAAGTGGGCATATTTCCTTTAATCATTTTAAATATGAATAAGAGTACGTTTAAGACAATTCTCTGTCTGACAGTTAAGAAATTAATACATTCAGCATATCTGATATTCTGCTATATTGATTCCATCTCAAAATCACTCTCATCCCTCTATTTTGTAATTTTTGTAATATATCCAAATCTCTCTCATTTCTACCCCACAGGAGTGTGCAACACAAAATTCTGTATGAGGAGCTATGATTGTCTTGTAAATAAGTGTTCTAACCCAAGGGGAGACAAAGAACCAACCCTTGACAGAAATCCAATTTTTTTCTTAATTTTTTTAGCTTTATAATTTACATGACTAGTTAGTTTTAAGTGCATATCAATAAGAACCCCAAGATATTTAAATTCACTGACAATTTCTAGTTTTTTCACCATTAATATGCAAAAACACTTCCTCATTATCATTATCCTTCATTACTTTGTTAAATACACTTCTTGATGATGTCAGTATCATACATTTAGTCTTTGTTAAATTAAGTTTTAATTTATTGAGTTTGATCCACTCCATAATTCGCATTAATTGAATATTAATAATATAACACACTTCTTTATAATCCAGACCTGAATATGATACTAATGTGTCATCTGCAAAAACATTTAGAAATACATAATCCATGTTTAAATACAAATCATTTATGTATATGATAAACAGTAAAGGACCTAACACAGAGCCTTGTGGTACTCCAAAATCGTTGACCAGTTCTTCCGATCGTAGTTACTAAATTTGGTTTTTTGTCTTCTATTTGTTAAATAGCTACTAAACCATGCCATCACGTTACCTGCTAAACCATAAGCTTTCAATTTAGTCAAAAGTATACCCCTGTCAATAGTTTCAAATGCTCTTTTAAAATCTACAAATACTGCAGCAATAATGTGATTTTGATCAAGAGATTTCTTCCATTTTGATAATAAAAGTTGAAATTGCAGTTTCACATGAATGCTGATCTCTAAAACCAGACTGATTTCCAATAATAGTCTATTATTTTCAAAATAATCTTTGATTTGAATGTGAACTGCTGTTTCTAGAACTTTTTCATACATTGGTAACATATTTATTGGTCTAAATTCATTTGCTAATTTTGTTCCTAATACCTTTGGTATGGTACAATTGTGGTGATTTTCCACTCTTCTGGTACAACTCCTTCTTCTAGTGACATATTGATAGTATTAAGCAACTGATACCCACTTGCTCTAAAAGTTTTTCTTAAGATTTGTGCAGAAATGCCTTCATCGGTTCCTTTTTTGTTTTTAAGTTTCATTATGATATTTCGCAACTGTTTTATCGTAATTGGTTTAAATTCACTAAATTCATTGTCTTTAGTTAGATTTTCTATCAAATCATATCTGATTGACTCATTACTAATCTTCAATGGAATTAACAATTTCTTCAACACTATCAACAAAATAATGATTAAAACATTCGGCTTCAGTATCACTATGAGTTTGAACTGTTATTATCTCAAATAAAACTTTCTCTTCAATCTCACCATCCCCACTGTTTTCGCTATCAAGCCTTTTAATGTCTTCCACATTAATTTAGAATCATTTTTCTGTTTGTCAATTTTGTCATCATAGTATTTCCTCTTACAAACCCTCATATTACATAAAAATAAATTTCTATTAATTTTATACTTTTCCCAGTCTTCAAATTCCCCCGTTAACTGGGCCTTGATGTAACTACTATCTCTATCATTTTGAAGTTGCCTTAAATTCTCATTAAACCACTCATTACCTTTTATTTGTGAATTATTTACACAATCCTTTAATAGAGCTACTTCATCGATACACTCTACAAAATTAGAAACATACTTAGATGCTACCACATTAATATCTGTTACATGCTGTTTCCATTCCTTCTTGTACAGTGCTTCATTTAACAAATCAAAATCATTATCTTCAAGTTGTTTTCTATGAGAATTATTTCCAATAAAATAGTTTTTCTTCTTATGCAGGTTTGGGATTTGTACTAATAATGTCTTGTGGTCTGATAACTGATATTGAGATATAACATTGACTTGAGTACTCTTTTCAATTTCAAGATTTGTTATAACCAGATCTATCATTGTATTGCTATTTGATGTAACTCGTGTACATTCTTTGACTAGTTGAGCCATGCCTGATACAGTTACAATATCGTTTAATCTTTCACTATATCTCGAATGTACATCCATATTAATGTTAAAATCACCCAATATTAAAATATTTCCCCTATAAGTGCAAGCCCATCAAACCATTCTTCTATGCTGTCCAGAAACCCTGTATGTGACTATTAGGTGAGTGATATATAACTGCTAGGTATAATTCACTTCCTTTTATAGTCAGCCTAACGGCAAGGAGCCACATATTGTATTTGATTGCTTTGTCAATCTCAACCTTATATTTAATACCATTTCTTATATAAATCAACACTCCACCAGTATGGGAACTATGTGAAAAACAAACTGCATGTTTATACCCCTTAATTCGTAACTCTTTTCTTGTGAACTCATCAGTAACATGTGTCTCACTAAGACAAACCATAGATGGTTTAAAATCAGCTATTGCTTCCACTAACAGATCCTTATTTGATTTAATACCCTGTATATTAGCATACATTATACCTCCCGAAACATTCCATGGGTGTCATGTCTTTTGTTTATTTGATACCTGATTTGCTATTCTTATGTAGCTTGGGCAATGTTTATAATTAGCCGAATGGTTTGTGTCAACATTTAGTTGATATTTATGATTTAGTTTGTTGTGCAATTGCTGCACTCATAATAGTCACATTTACAACTGTCAGTAGTATGATTTCCTGCGCAGAACATGCATATTGCACTTCTTTTACATTCCTTGCATAGTGCCCATATGAATTGCAATTATAACACCTTTTAGATAAAATGTTCACTTACAAAGTATCTGGCCCATCCAATATACAATTTGCTGTTACCAAGGAACTTGTTTTTAAGGGTAGTATTAACTCTAATGATAATATCTGATTCTCCATCTCTATTTACCCTACCTTTATATATTACTCTAAGATCTGCTTATCTTCCAGTTCCAGTTTGTTGCTCGTTACAATATCGTTTATAATATTCTCATCATCATATTCAAATTCTTTCAGATTAACATCATGGATTTTTAACAAAGAATATATTTTACTATCTGCCATATTTTGTGATTCCGTACTATACCTGTCTCCGAGTACTTCTTCTACTTTACGTTCGAGAATCTTTAGTGATTCTTCACTTTGTAGTCCAACTATTATTGCTCCATCTCCGACTGGTTTCACCATTGTTATCTCGATTTGTAGATCTATCGGATTAATTGTTTTCTTCAGATCTTCGTGTGTAGTTTTGCTGGTCTGTGTTACATTCTTGGGCACTATTTTTAGAACTGATACATTCTTGGTTGGCCTAAACCTATTAGGCCTAATCGCATTCTTCACCATTTTCAACTTTTCAGTGGAGACATCTTCTTCATCTTCCAATACCGTTTTACTATGAAATACAGAAGTTTTGATTGATTCTTTTTTTTCCTTTGGTTTTTTGCTATCTCACTATATTTTATCTTGTCCACTTTTACTTGATCTCGTGTTTGTTGTTTCATTTGATTGCTTTCAGTTTTTTCACATCCTTCTCCTTCCTCTTCTTCTTCTTCTTCTTCTTCCTCTTTTTCTTCTTCTTCTTCTTCTTCTTCTTCTTCTTCTTCTTCTTCTTCTTCTTCTTCTTCTTCTTCTTCTTCTTCTTCTTCTTCTTCTTCATCATCTTCTTCTTCTTCTTCTTCTTCTTCTTCTTCTTTACCTTCTTCCAAGTAATTCACCCTCCTCTCAAGCTCCTTCTCTCTTGTCTCGTGTACATTTATTAGATTTCTCAATCTACATATTTCTTTTTTCAAGTTATCTGTAACTTCTAAAAGTCCATTTATTTGCCCACCAATGTGAGTAAACGTTGCTACCATTCCTTTGACAATTCCAGACTTCAATCCTTTATTTTTCTTTAATGAGTTTCCAGTCCCCCATCTCTCTTTCCTGAGTTCCTTTAAGATCCATCTTTCTAGCTTCCTAGTTTGATCATTTTTACCTGTTTTGTCTCCTTCACTTGTGTCTGGGCATGTGTGTGAAGTGGGCGTTTCTATACCAGGTTCTGCGCTTAGATTTAGATTCATAGGTAGGCCTTCGTCTACAATTTCCAGACCTAGTTGTTCTTTTCCGCTATCTTCGTCCACTTTACCTCCTTCATCAATATCTGTAGGCCTCAATGCCATGCCTATGTCAGATGCACAGCTTGGGGTTTCTACGTTTGGGCATTTGTGTAGAGTGGTCATGGTGTGTATACTAGACTCTACGCTAAGTTTTAGCTCCTTAGGTAGGCCTAGGTCTTGTTCTTTTTCACAGTCTTCTTCCATTTTACCACATACATCGCCATCTGTAGATACCTGGTCTACGACATAGGCAGATGAACACAGTCCTACTATTTGGGTTTGATCCTGACCCACCATTCCAATTCCTACGATCTTTTTTTTTTCACACACAATTTACACTCCCATGTACTTTCTCCTGATGTATCTCGTTTCTTTTCCTCGGCACAGGGGAAATGTGCCCATTGCTTGCAGTCGACACACCACAACCCCACCCTGACTCCCCTTTCACACACTAAACACTTATTCCCTACATTCGTCTTCCCTGGTTTTGTTTTGATCTTTCCAACACTTTTCCCTAGCTTAGCCTTGGCCATCTTTCTATTTACGTTTTTACTCACCAATTCTTGATCAATTTTCAAAATTTATGGCCCAAAATGTTCTTTATGATCGTTTATTCTCCGCATCACACTTTTAACACCATCTTTATCACACAATATTGTAAATAACTAAAAGATAACTGCTAAGAAAACAAAACTCCTACTAGTCCTAGTAGTACAAGTTTTAAATATTTTTGTGGAAAATTGTATTTGAAAAAAATCGGAAGGCCAATGGCGATATTCAATCAAAATATCACAATTAAACTTTACATATACGAGGGTCGCCCAGTCTCGGCCTTGGGTTTTTACAGATAACATCCCTTTAAGTTCGGTTCGAGCTCGTTTCAGGTTCGAAAAATTCACACAATATTGTAAATAACTAAAAGATAACTGCTAAGAAAACAAAACTCCTACTAGTAAAAAAAATATAAATAAATAAGTAAAACTCCTACTAGTCCTAGTAGTACTAGTTTTAAATATTTTTGTGGAAAATTGTATTTGAAAAAAATCGGAAGACCAATGGCGATATTCAATCAAAATATCACAATTAAACTTTACATATACGAGGGTCGCCCAGTCTCGGCCTTGGGTTTTTACAGATAACATCCCTTTAAGTTCGGTTCGAGCTCGTTTCAGGTTCGAAAAATGTTCGAGTACGACATTTTTTGGGGGGAAGGGTGAGGGGTCCGTTCCGATTGTCAAAAAGAGTATCCGATTTAACGAATAAAAGAAAAAATGGTGTAGGGGCCAGTCCTGAACCTTCATACTTTCTTGGCTGAGACACCCCCTCTGAAAATTGCAGTTCGTTTTGAAACTTCAGGTTCGTACTCTAACCTACTAACTTTCACTGGCCAACTGACAATTTAACCGAGATCGTAGTAGCGGTTTGTCCGGTAGAGATCAAAACAACAGTAAAAATAAACTAGAAACAAAAAATAAACACCCACGCTATTTTCTGAGGGTAGTCAATTTGATGCCTTTGCTGTGCTCTTCCAATGAAGGAAATTTTCAATGGATATTATTTTTGAAGCTAAGGGGAATCCCTAGACCTAAAATGATTTCTCAAGAATGCATTTAAGACGTTTGAAAAGTTACTTGAATTAAAGAGGGACTTATAAAACGTAGATAATTATGTATGATAGCTAGGTACCACACAAAGTAAAGATAGCTAGCTGCTACCACATGTAATGTCCCGCCGACAGTTAACCAATCAGTCCGATCAATATAGTCAATACTGATCAATAAATATCGGACACTGTTAACTCTTTATTCCTGAGGGAGTACTGCTTTGAGGAGGGTTTTGAAGGTTCTACGTTAGAATCATAACTCAATGATTTAAACTAACACTGTTTAATAAGATACACATAGAACACTTCATAATATGATGTTAAAATCCGCACACTTATTGCCTTAACCTGCAAACACTTCCATTCTACCATGGTGGTCGAGATAAAAGAGACCGTTTTGCACACAAAACGGTAGGAGGGGAAATAGCAGAGTTCCCCTTGATTTCCTGGGTTGCATAGGCTTATAGGTATGCGTTTTACATTCCTAATAACAGTCACTCTGCCAATCAAAAGTTATTAACACAATTTTGTTCCCCCAAAAAATTTTTTTTTTCAGCCTTACAATCTCTTAGTGAAGTGTGTTTTGGTTCGGAATGTACATTGCTGACTTTGGCAGAGGTTTGTTATTCAAAGTGACGTAATCTGTCACAGTGCCGATGAAGTGAACGCTGTACTGCATTTCTTAGCATTGTAATGTATTAATGTCTATTTAAAATCCTAATATAGGAATCAATAACCAATCGAAAACCAATCGATGTTATGGCTATTGTTTGGCCTATTCCTTAAAGGTATGACGTAATTATACACCTATAATTGCCTTACTTAATAACTAATCCTGTTGAATGATTATGCTAAAACCATTATTGATTGAAATCAATCACGTCATGGAATAATAATTGAGTAGCCCCACATCCAGCGGTCACTACCATTATTTTGAATTTTTTTGGACGAACTTCCTCCAGAATCAACATTTAATAATATTCAAATTGCCCGAATCAATTCATTAGGTACAACGTTGAATTTTTGAGCAGTGGTTTTTTTGTTATATTTGTTTCTACACTCACTTTATCTACAACCTAATATAAGAAATAATGATTTTCTATAGTTTCTGCGTTTGCACGATTGTTTTTGCCTGTCCGGTACATATTTCAAATTTGTATACCTTTTTTAACCACTATCCCTACTACCACTTCTGCCAGACGGGCATCAGAGATAAACTGGGGTGTTTTGTTTTTTTTTTTTTGCTTATGTCAATAGTGGAGTGGAAAATTGGAAATAATTCATAGCTCGCAGCAAAATATTATTTTTTATTTTAATTAGTAATTAAAATTGGTTCAATGTGTTTTCATATTATCGCTCATTGTCATTTCCCCATCCACATTTTTTCAAGCCGAAAAAAAAAGAAAAAAAACACCCCACCCCAAATAATGAAGATTATTTTCTACATGAATTCAAGCACTCACCAGTGAGCATATGAAATTTGGCATGGAGGTACATAATAATCCAAAAAGTATTAATCCGCCGGGAGGCAAACGATATTTAACACTCCTACCTATTACTAGGGGTGGGGGTTAAAAAAAATGTGTTTGTGGAAGGGAGAATAGGTTGATAGGACCGAAACAAGTACAAAAATATTTTTTTGAATAATTTTAATAATTGAGCGAGCGAAGCGAGCGTCTCCACTTGACTCTTATGGCTCGAATGTCTGTTTTTTTTTGTGTTTTTGTTTTTTTTCTGTTACTGCTTCGATACAGGTCGCACCGTTTCTCTGATCGACCTGAAATTTTGCACACTATGTACATACACCTAGCGTGTTTGCTGTATAGTTTTGTGGCAAAATCGTTCAAAAGTTTAAAAAGTTACATTAAAGTTAATCGAAGTTTTTTTTCAAACTAAACGGCGACAAATCTGAGGTGGCCAAATCATTTCGAATGTCCGTCCGACACGAATATGGTTTATTTTTATTTTGATCCGATAAGTAGTGTAATGGAAATTACATTATAACAGAGTCCCGTTACCAGCAACGGAAGTCGCACAGCTTTTTTGGCTTCCTGATAGCGGTCAAACGGAGGCTCGGTCGATTGAAATTTTGACATCCGCAAGTTTCGTTTTCCGATTGAATGCCCATTAGTTTCTGTGGCAAAATCGTTTTAAAAAGTTATAAAGTTAAATTTAAATTTAATCGAAATTTTTTTTTAAAAACTAAACGGCGACAAATCCTGAGTAGCCAAAATCATTTATAATGTCCCGTCCGTCAGAATATTTAATTTTATTTTGATCCGTTAAATAGTGTATAGAAATTACATTTTTAACAAAAGGAACGTTACCATGGCAACGAAAAGTCGCACAAGAATTCTGGTCACTATGTACTGCCACCTAGAAGAAATAAGAGTAAACATAGTGTTTTCCTCAAAGAAATGATGTCAAGGTCCTCTAGATGGCGTAGAATTTTATCCCCATTCCTCTCCTATTTTACAAATTTTTTCAGCTAAATTGGTCAAGACTTAAAACTTATTGGTATGTAACATTATGGGCATGTCGTACTCGGTCGTTTTTGCACGTACCGTGCTCGCTCAACACGCGTCCACTGAGCGTTTTTTCCTAGTCATAATGTATAGAATCCAACCTATTACTAATTCCAATTTTAAGGAATTGAGGGCCAAGGGGTGAAATATCATTTTCCTTCCAAAGGATATAATCTTATATTTTTTATCTACCACCATGCAATTTCATGCTGGTAACTACTATCAATGTTTGTCTCCTAAAATATTATTATTATTATCATAGGGATGTGGTTAAACACAAACGGGGTTTTTTGTAATGCATGTTTATGTTTGATTGGACTAAAACACATTGCACATTTTAATGTCGGCAATTGAAATATTTCAAAATGTAAAAAATCGACCTAACGTTTTTCACAAAGTTAAGGGTGGTAGTGAGCGGTAGGGGTGAAATATCGCTTGCCTCCCGGAGGATTATTATTTTCTAGATTATTATGTACCTCCATGCCAAGCCAATTTTTCATGCTGATTACCAACTATGTGCCTCACTGGTGAGTGCTGGAATTCATGGCAAAAATAATATACATTATTTGGGGTGGGGTTGAAAAAATGCAGTTGAGGAAATAGAGTGGGGGCCTGTTACATGAAAACACATTAAAACATAATTTGTATTACTAAAATTTTAAAATAAAATAATATTTTGGTTCAGCTATGAATTGATTCACATTTTGTCGGGATGATTTAGTGGGTATAATGGGTAAGGCATCGCTTGCCTGCCGGCGGATTTACATTCTGAATATTTTTGAGCTTCCCCCATGCCACATTTCACGCTGGCAGCCGGATTTGCAATATTCTTGCGTTTTTTTCCCCTTTACAGCTCTTACTACTGTATCAATCTAGTTAGTCACATGAAGAAGGTCACACTGACAAAGGCAAGTGGGGGTCGGGGGGGGGGGAGTTGTCATAGTACATAGGTCCGCAAAATACTCGGGGTCACTTTCACACATCACATTCACACCTAAGAAATTGCAGCCTTGCTTTCGTTAAATAAAATTACCCCTTGTGTGAATCATTATATTATAATTTGGCAAATTTGATAAATTTGATTTCTTGGTAACTTAAGTAAAAATAAATTCGAAAACTTTGTAGCTTTTCTAAATCGTGTACTTTTTGTCATAATGTTAATGGTCTTTTTATGACGTATTTTTTAAAAATAGTTATTTGTGTAAAATGTATTTGGACGAGTGATCCGGAGCGAACGGAAGTCGCTCTATGTCAAGTTTCGCACTTCGTCTTGTGTGTTTTTATGTATGTATGTATGTATGTATGTATGTCTGTATGTTATGTATGTATGTATGTATGTTGTATGTATTATGTATGTATTGTATGGTATGTTGTATGTATGTATGTTAGTAATGTATGTATGTGTATGTATGTAGGTATGTATGTAGGGTATGTATGTATGTATGGTATGTATGTATGGCTAGGTTGTATGTATTATTATGTATGTATGTTATGTATGTTGTATGTATGTATGTAGTATGTATGTATGTATGGTATGTATGTATGTAACTGTATGTATGGTATGTATGTATGTATGTAGTAATGTGTATGTAGGTATGTATGTATGATATGTATTATGTATTTCTGTATGTATGTATGTATGTATGTATGTATGTATGTATGTATGTATGGTATGTATGTAGGTATGTAGTATGTTCGATGCGCAGGGCCAAACTACTCGTCCGAATTTGACCAAATTTCACACCACGTCAAGGACCAATAATAAAGTGATGTTAACATGGACAGCAAAATTCCACAGGAAGTTAACCTACAAAAAATTAAATTATTTGTAAAAATTACTAGGCTTTATTTTTTGTAAACTTAAAGTTCGCTTTGGAAAAAATTATCCTTTTCTCACCAATGTTACCACTATGAATGTTAACAACTGTGAAAAATTTCAGAATTATAAGCTTTGTCCTGCCAACTTTACGAAAAATTAATTACTGACAAAAATCGTGTTTTTGCAGAGCTTTGCTAAATTGGATTTGATTTGAGGAGCATAAATGATGGATGCAGTAACATATCGAGGTCGAACTTGAAGTCATGTTTGACCTTTTTAACCATATTTTGGAATATTTTAGCTTCAATACTTTGCGTGGCGATGTGATGTGTTTTCATTGTTTTGGAGTCCGCCCGCGTCCACGAGCCTAGCGATATCGGGATCCAGCAGTAAGCTAGACAAGTCTCGACTTGATGAGTCAGAGCTGCATGCATGCTGCATACTACGCTTCAAATGAATTGTGATACTCACTCGTCCAACAACGACTTTTGCTTTTCCTAGTGTATTGTATGAAAATAACCATCCGACATTTCGCCCGAATGCATCTGGTGGTGTTATTAATGCAGTCAAAGTAGATCGTAAAACCATTAACAAACACGACGCAGGAGTAACCCGAGAAAGTTCCTGACCAGATGTGTCATACCGACACCATGCACTGGCTCCGTGATCGTGACGTCAGCAAAGAAATGTTGGTACGCGATGCACCTCGTGAGCTCGCGCGTCCGGCCTGAACACATTACACACATTCCAATCGTCAGGTGTTGGGTGGGTCCTGCAAAATCCAACTCTTCCCGCAAGTCCAGAGCAATTATAAACCGTGATATATCTAAATTCAACAACGATGGTGAGAGTTAGTGGTTGCTATTCACCATACACTAAGTCTGTGGGCGAGACACGCTATCGACGAGGCAACACAACACAACACAACAGCATACCAATTTGTACATTAAGCCTCCAAATAATGAAAAACACAATACTCCTAAGTAACGTATCCATAAAAGTTGCAGAATAATAACATTAATACAAAAAAAAGTATGTGCCAGTTGAAATAGCACAAACTAAGAAGACAGAAAAGTTAAATAGTTGTTTACTTTCTAAGCGAAAACTGTTGAAATATTACCTTACGAAACATGACGAATCACCAGAGAAGCCCACAGGGCCCAAACCGTAGTTCCTTCTGTGCGGCATCCTGTCCTTCTGTATGTTGATGATGGGCCAGTTAGAAGACGTTTGCTGGCTGCTCCTGGCAGATAGCTGCTGCTACACGGAACGGTCTTCTTTGAGTGACCCCTCGACTAGAACTGACGGCGAGTGCGAGTGCTCTCCTTCAAACTCTATCTCCCACCAGCTGAATTTTCTGATTGGACGTGCCATTGTTCACCTGCTGCTTTGCATGTTTTTTGATTGACGGGCCATTGCTGCGGTGCATGATTATTGCATGGTAGCCAACACAAAAATGTATGAACAACAATATGACTTATATTAAATGTATTACAAATAAAAATTAAACCGTAGAAAGAAATGAAAGAGAAAATATGAAATAAAAATTCACCAAACGAATATACTAAAATTAATTGAATAATTGCAAGTGTTGTTGATGTTGGTTGATACCGTTAATGGTTATTTGTTTAATACCACGAGAAAAACGAACTATTTCTCGAACTTCCGGCTGGAATTACAAGGGGGCGCTGAGCTCGCCCACTCAAATGCTCACGCTCAGCTGAACGGTGATATATCTCTACAAAATTTGCAAGAATGTTAATGGATTTTCCTTTATATGAATCCACACTTAGTTTACAAGAATTAACCTTTAAAAAATCAATTGTGATAGGTAAGTCCAAAACTTGAAACTATCGAAATTTGACAAACATGATTTGAATTTTAAACGTTGATAACCAGGAACGAAAATTTTTGTTATACAAATCTATGTACTTAGAATAACTTTTCGAAGTTCACCAGTTGAAATTTATTACGGAGATTTCACGAATTTTTTAATCAAAACCGTTGAATTAATTGAGGATTACGCGAACTGGATCTCATAGATTGGTTCTTTTCAATTGAAATCTTCTTAATTCTCATCTTTCCACGTTTTCTCGACCTCATGAAAGATTGGGGCCGCAACATAAGAGCCTTAAATTATTGTTGCGTTGGTTTCTTTTTAGTCACACAGACAAAATCACACGGGCAAATTAAACAATCTAAATAGAAAACGTAAAAAGTAAAAAAAACATTCTAGATAAGTAATTTGTAGGCCTGACGAATGATGATTAATTTACTAAGTCCCTTTGTGGTAGGTGAAAGCTTCGGAAGCATTAGCACTACGATAAACCGCCACCCCACCGCCACCGGCTTTGATTTTTATTTTTTTAGGTTAGTCAGTAATGTTGTTAATCTTCAAGAATGCCTACGGCACGGGAATGAGGCCGCCACATACTGGGAAGATAACCCAACAAAAAAGTCGTGAACGTCATGGACATACGAGAATTGAACGTTGAATGGCGCGGAGTGGGGCATATCCGTCATCTATCTTGCTGACGAACAATAACTTGACAGGTGTGCCTATAGTTATGTAAGCAGTCGGCAATATGACGAATTCCTTTTATTATCGCTCGGAAATTGTTTTCCTATTTTTATATAGTGAAGGAGTATTGTGAACATTTATGCGTTTCCTTCCTGAGGGTAAATTTTAATGCCTTCGTCCCCCTCCTGTGCACTTGATCACGAATCAAGAAGACACCGAAGCTAGGCTCGAGATGATAACCCTTCTTTGCCGTGCGAGCTCTTTGGTTTAAAGAGCCACGCCTGCTAACTAGAACTTACCGGAACTCGTAGTGGGCGTTGAGACTTCTTCAAAAAGCATCGTCCAATTGCAGCCGAAAATCAGTGGAAGTTTTAGTAATCAGAGTGCCATCTCTATCAGATATTTGGGAAAGTTGTTGGTACTATCTAGCAGGATATTGCCGAAGTTGTGACATTGGAAAGTACTCTCATACACTTGTGCACAAGTTACAACAATCTTGGTAGATTCCTCCGTTTCCGGCCTCAATAGCTCATACGTGACGCGTTTCTGCCCAACCCTACCATTTCGCGATCGGGTCCTACGTTTGAATTCTTTTCTATATGTCGGTTTCCCCGGATGGAACACTTTTAAATTCAAGATGACCATGTAATACCATTCACCATTAAATTTAACAACCTTTCAAACAAGGTGACACATTTAACAATTTCATCCTTCATTCAGCAACTCTTCAAACAAGGTGACACATTTATCACCTTCACCCTTTAAATTTAGCAACCCTTCAAACAAGGTGACATATTTAACAATTTCAACCTTTAAATTAAGCAACCCTTCAACAATGTGACACATTTATAGGTACTTTCACCCTTTAAATTTAACAACTCTTCAAACAAGGTGACACATTTATAAGGAACTTTCACCCTTTAAATTTAGCAACTCTTCAAACAAGGTGTACAAATTTATAAGGTACTTTCACCCTTTAAATTTAGCAACTATCCAAACAAGGTACTCATTTATAAGGTACTTTAACCTTTAAATTTAACAACTCTTCAAACAAGGTGACAAATTTATAAGGTACTTTCACCCTTTAATTTTAGTAATTCTTCATTCAAGGTTACTCTTTTATAAGGTACTTTAAACCTTTCAATTTAACAACTCTTTAAAGAAAGTGACACATTTATAAGGTACTTTCACCCTTTAAATTTAGCAACTCTTCAAAACATGATGACACATTTATAGCTCTCCACCCTGCTACGAAATCAGTGGCGTCATAGACAGCGCGTTGTGAACACGTCAAATTGTGTTCTTTCTTTCTATTTATTAATATTTGCATTTATTTGTACTATAGCATTTGAACATGTAGCCTGTATCCGAGTTGAATCTTTTTAATTAGTAAAAGAGTATTTACTCCGCGGTTGTCGTGGCTTGTATTTCGATACATTGCAATCTTGAGTGCGAACAAATGAATGAATGTCAATCACAAGGGGATAGTGTGGATACAACTTAGGCTAGTGTCTAGCTGGGCAATGCCCGGAAAGATGCACGTTGCATTAAGATTTCTGAACGGAAAGTGAAAAGTAAAATATTCTATCCGATTAATTAATGATACCGATAGTAATGTCACCGACAGTGTTGGCTCGGGCGCTAAGCGCTCGACTCTGATGCGGGAGGTCCCGGGATCGAATCCCGTCGAGACCGGCAATCCTGACTGAAGGTTTTTTTACGAGGTTTTCTCATCGTCAAGGTGAATTGCAAGGGATTGAGTCCTCTTAATCAGCCCTCTGGCATCCCTTCACAATTTCCTATCCGTACATACCTAGTTTACCTGAAGAGGGGCTAACTGCACCCTATAACAAGTTTCCCACGAAAAAATAAATAAAAATAAAAATAAAAATAGTAGTAATGTGCGACTCTGATTCGGGATGTGACGGGTTCGAATCTCGCCATCGGCAATCCTAACAGAAAGTTTTTGGGAATGATTCCCTTCACAACGGCTTAAATTCTCAATTATCCATGTCAGACATCTGAATAGGGGCATGCATTGCACCCTTGGCAGGTTTTCCACGATATTTTTAAATGATTTATTTTAACAAAATTAATTATTAATAAGCTGTTAGTGTATTTAATATCGAAACCTGTTATCAATATAGAAGATTGAAAGAAAAACGATGCTATGAAACTTTAAAAGTTGAAAGACGATAAGAAACTTTTTAAATTGGAGATCATGGTGCATGGAAGCTCATATTTTTCTCATCTTAGACGAATATGCAGTGCGAGGCGAAGGTCTTTTTCTTTATTGCTATGATCACTAAAGTATACATTATTATTTACTTCAATTCAGAAATTAAAAAAGTCCGCCCCAACCTGGAATCGAACCACGGATCTCCCACAGATGGGAGATCCGTGGTGCGATTCCCGGTTGGGGCGGACTTTTAATTTCTGAATTGTAGTAAATAATAACAATTTCACCTACGGGAGTGTTTCCCGACTAAACAAATCGAGAAAAGTATACATTCAAACTAAACTTGTAACGCAGTCTGTCTCAACTCTTGCAGGGTAAGGGATTTGAACTATCGAGCCAATAATTAATTGACCACATCAATTACAATATATAATATTACCAGTGCAAAAAAAATGTAGTCTCAGTCCATTCAGCCAGCAAATATCGATAGAATTTTATGTCCCCCATCCCCCTCATCCAAAGCATATCACATTGGCCGCTCAAAATAATAGGCCAGGGCCACTTTTGTTTTGTCTCAAAATCTACATTTAAAAAAAATGGCATTGAAAAGTGGTTGATATAACTAAAACGCGTATAAAAGCCTCTTGGCAAGTCTAACATAGCGCAAAAGAGTTTGGTCCTTGGAATGTAGATACGTAAGATGTTGAAACCTTGCATGATGTGGAACTTGACTGCCACCTGTTGCTAGCTTCGTGAACCTTATAAACTGCAATGGCCGCCACCCACCAAAGTCGTGCAAATTTGTGCTGTCTCATTGTTTAGTGTTTCAACTTTCAAGGTTTCCTTTAGACGAATAGCACGAATACCCATCCTGATTAGATTAAAGACGTGGTGTCATGAGGGGGGGGGGGGGAATACGCTAAGGCGTTTACCTTAAAAAATTATATACCCCTCAATATACCTAAAACAAATATTGAGGGTGTACTGAATGCAAATGAGTAAATCCAATGTCTAGTCAAAGAACATAATTATGCATAATATAATTTTGCAATCACAATCATCACTACGAACAAAATGTTATTTAAAAAACATGCAATAAGCTCTTTGAAATGCCAGTTACACTCTAAGAATAGAAAAAATTCTCCGAGGCTGCCACCCCGGACTGGCATAAGCTGCGTGACTTCCCCCCGACCCCCCCCCCCCCCCATTGTACAAAAGCACGTACTTTATCCAGAAAAGAGCGTGTAACCACAAATGTTTTTTGGATGACTTTAACGATTATAACGACCATTTAAACCTCTCTAAGAAAGTATGATTATTATTATCATACTTTCTCAGAGAGGTTTAGATGGTCTAAAACCATGTACCAATTCAAACTTCTGGACCCATGGTAGACACGGTAGCCCATTCCTCTGTTGGTCAAAGCGAGATGATGCAAAGATTATCTCGCAAAAGTCACGTAGTCACTTTCGGAGATACGGTCATTTCAAAAAGGAGGTGAGGCTAAGTAAACGCTTACCCCCCATTTGTCAACTTTAACTCAATACCATGTAGGTCTACATAATTTTGCACTAATTATGACCCATTTCGTACACAAGTTTCGAATTTTTCACCCCAATACTTTCGTAGATAAGTGAAATAGGGGAGGTTAAGTTAACACTTACCCCCCCAATTGCGAATTTTAACTCAAAACCACGTACTTAATTTTGAACAAATACGCAACATTTTACACCCAAGTCCCGAATTGTACACCCCAAAATAGGTCCATTGACTTGGTTCCCCATATCATATGAAGTAAGTGGTAATAAGTGGTATCATATTTTTGCACTAGCCTAAATTTGCTCCTTTTTGAAATATATAAATATAAATACATAAATAGAGGAGCCAAGTTTATTGTGGTTACCCCACTTTCGAAATTGGATTTAAACCCAAGTCAATATTTTATGCACCATCTATGCACCTTTCGCATCCTACTTTTTTGTAATGTTTTGCTTCCCCTTCCAATTCGCTATAAGCTCGCATTCCAATCAAGCCAGTTAATACTTAAAAACTATCAATTTGGAGAAGTGAAACCAGCTTATAAATTAGTAGCTCATTTTGCACCTTGAAATGCCAAGGAAATATGAACGTTTGAGCCCCACCCATTTGGTCAAATCGCTGGGCAATTGAAACTGACGAATTAGACAGTCGTAACTAACATCCTTAAAGTGATTTTGAGCATGTTTCAAGTCATATTTTCACCAAGAAGGAATGTTAGTACCCAAACCAAATTTGGCATTGTTTTGACAGGTACCTAAATTTCCCCGATTTTGATAGTTTTCCAAGTTCACATCACGTTTCACTGACGGGCCTGGTGACACCTCCGATTCACTCCCAACTCTGCCTTGCCGTATAAGGTGCCCGAGTGTGAGCGCACCGCGCTTGGCTGCCAGCGCCTAATGGGCTTCTAGTTTTATATTAATATATGTATTAATTCTTTAGATTCATGAGGATTCGGGAGAAGCTGTTCATTCCTACAACCGTGAAACATTTCATCACTCCGTACATCTACACCATGACCAATCCGTCAGTAATGACAACAGCGGCCAACAACACCACAACCACTACAACATATTCCCCATCTTGGCGTAATCCTCAGGAACAATGTCATCTATATGTGACAGCAACAGGAAGTCTTTATAGGCCCCATCGAGGACTCGTGTCCCGGCGAAGAACACATCTATGAAAGTGTCAGCACCAAGGAAGTCTTATTATCCACTTCTAGACCTCCCACCACGGAGAAAACGGACATATATAACAGTGGTCAGCACCTAGGAAGTTCCTATTGTCCCTTCTAGACCCTCCCCACCAACGAAGAAAACGGACATATAATAACAGTGTTATCCATCTAGGAAGTCCTTATTGTACACTTCTAGACCTCCCACCAACGAAGAAAACTACATATATATCAGTGTTAGCATCTAGAAAGGCCTTTTCGGCTCTATCCAGGCTCCTGCACCAGCGGAAGACGACATCTATGACTGAGGAAGCACCAAGGATAGTCCTTTATTGTCCACTTCTAGGCCTTCTGCGAAGACGACCTCGATGACTGAGGAGCACATAGGAAGTCCTTTTGTCCACATCTAGCATCCTGCACCAGCGAAGACGACATCTATTGAACTGAAGGAAGCCCTAGGAAGTCCCTTTTGTCCACATCTAGGCCTTCCTGCGAAAGACGACATCTATACTGAGGAAGCACCTAGGAGTCTTATTGTCAACTTCTAGGCCTTCTGCGAGACGACATCTATGACTGAGGAAGCACTAGGAAGTCCTTGTTGTCCACATTCTAGGCCTTCTGCGAAGACCGCCCACCTATGACTGAGGCAAGCACCTTAGGAAGTCCTGTTGTCCACAATCATATGCCTTCTGTCATCACGAGGAACGAACAACCGTGACTACTGTGACGCCGTAAGGAAGTCCAGGGCCCCATCTTGTCTACTCCCAGAGGGAACGATGGCTTTATTGGGCACCCAAGCAGTCCATATTGTCTCCATCTTTGCTGACTCCAGAGGAAACGAGGGCATATATGGCACTTGGGCATCCTTATTGGCTACATCTTGGCTAACTCTACGGGAAATACCATCTGGTGGCACCTAGCGAATCCCTTAGTTGTTCCATCATCGCCTACTCCCCAGGAAACGATGGACACCAATGGCGTGGAACAGCACTCTGCAACGTATGCCAACGAACCGATAATCTGTCAGAAGTCACTACCATCCTTATTATCGACATGAAGTTACCCACAACCTTCGTCTTGCTCCCCATAAAGTGGCCCTCCGACGCTTATATTGAATACATACGACTTTACAACTCGGCGATCTAGCCCATGTCGAGACGTAAGGTGTTCTCCATACGAGTCAGTTTTTCTCCCTCTCCGCGAAAAGTCATATCGCTCTGCGTCACCGAAGTTCACCCTCGCGATCGTTTGATAGACTTCCGACGTGAAGGAAACGGGACTATTCATCAACCACGATGACTACGACATATTTCTCGATTTGGTTATCGGGGAACACTCCCGTGGGTGTAATTGTTTTTATTTACTTACAATTCAAAATTAAAAAAGTCCTCCCCAACCGGGATCGAACCACAGATCTCCCACATTCCAGTGACGTCTTAACCACTAGACATCAGGACGGGTACATTTCTATCCTGAATTGTATTTGCCATTATACATCTGAATGGATGGAACAGTACTGCAACGAATATCTGCTGCCTTTGAACTGACCACCAACATTAATTATAATGTCATACCTTTACGCAAAGGTATGAGCCGAGGGTTTTAAATTTCTCGATTTGGTTAATCGGAAACACTCCCGTTGGGTGTAATTGTTTTTATTTTACTACAATCTGAAATTAAAAAAGTCCGCCCAACCGGGAATCGAACACGGATCTCCCACATTCCGGTGGACGCTTGTGGGGATCCGTGTTCGATTCCCGGGGTTTTTTTGGGGCTGAATTTTTTTACTTTTTTTTTTTTTTTTTTTTTTCTGAATTGTATTAAAATAAAAACTACGACATAACTGCATGAGTTTGAACCACATTCCATTAAGTCATCAACATTTTGTTTGTTTATTATTATTATTTAACGTCTATCCTATTCAGTTATAAAACTGATTTACAAGGCGTGACAACTAAATAATCTAATTTTACATAGGCCTATATGTAACACAACAATGAACAGAAGTTTAGTAAAATATTTGAGATAGTACCATTACAACAACAATGCATTAAACACAAAAATTTTGATAACAAAAAAAAAGGATATTAAATGCAATTATTAATAAATCAAATATAAAAAGGGGTGGAAAAAAAGAAAAGAAAAGAAAAGAAAGGAAACGAAAAGGCAAACAAAAGAAAGAAAAAGAAAGAACAGAAGAAAGGAAAAAAACATTAAAAAAGAAAATCGAAAAGACGAAAAACTTTATTTATTAGACGATCCCCTCAAGACGAATATGTGGTTTGCCCAAAATCTAGGAACAGCAAATCAGGGAGTAATCACTTTCGCGGAAGAAACCACCGAACGCGAATCTTCCATTCTTGTGTTTCAAATCTTGATAAGAATTTATAAAATGTATATGCCCAAATTTTGAAGGTTTACTGCGCATTGCTTGGCAGAGGGCTGAAGCAGCCCTCAGATGTTTCCAACGCAGAAATATTCTGGCATAAAAGAACAATGTGAAAGTTGTGAGAAATAAGCCAAAATAACTTCGACCACATTCTCTACTGGTTTCAACATTGAAAATTTACTTATGCGTGGTGCGAATGTCAAAATTCGACTGTGGAAACTTCAGTATATAACAAACCAATTGCATTGTTTTGACGGTCTAAATTTCCCGATGTTGATAGTTTTCAAGTTCACATCACGTTTCATGACGGCTGGTGACACCTCGAAATCACCCCAACTCTGCTTGCCGTATAAGGTGCCCGAGTGTGTAGCGCACCGCGGCTTGGCTGCAGCGCCCTAATGGGCTTCTAGTTTAGAATTAATATATGTATTAATTCTTTAGATCATGGAGGATTCTGAAGAAGCATGTTCATTCCACAACCGTGGAAACATTCCAATCACTCGTACATCTACACCAGTGACCAATACGTCAGTACTGACAACAGCGGCCAACAACACCACAACAACTACAACAATATTCCCATCTTGGCGTAATCCTCAGGAACAATGTCATCTATGACGGTGTCAGCACCAAGGAAGTCTTTATAGGCCCCATCGAGGACTCGTGTCCCGGCGAAGAACACATATATGAAAGTGTCAGCACCAAGGAAGTCTTTATAGGCCACTTCTAGACCTCCCACCACGGAGAAAACGACATATAATAACAGTGTTAGCACCTAGGAAGTCCTTATTGTCCACTTCTAGACCTCCCACCACGGAGAAAACGACATATATAACAGTGTTAGCATCTAGGAAGGCCTTTTCGGCTCTATCCAGGCCTCCTGCACCAGCGAAGACGACATCTATGACTGAGGAAGCACCAAGGAAGTCCTTATTGTCCACTTCTAGGCCTTCTGCGAAGACGACATCTATGACTGAGGAAGCACCTAGGAAGTCCTTATTGTCCACTTCTAGGCCTTCTGCGAAGACGACATCTATGACTGAGGAAGCACCTAGGAAGTCCTTGTTGTCCACATCTAGGCCTTCTGCGAAGACGACATCTATGACTGAGGAAGCACCTAGGAAGTCCTTGTTGTCCACATCTAGGCCTTCTGTCATCACGAGGACGTTCACTGTGACTACTGTGACAGCGTATAGGAAGTCCAGGGCCCCATCTTGTCATACTCCAGAGGGAACGATGGCATTTATTGCACCCGAGCAGTCCATATTGTCTCCATCTTTGCTTACTCCAGAGGAAACGATGGCATATATGGCACTTGGGCAGTCCTTATTGGCTACATCTTGGCTAACTCTACGGGAAATACCATCTGTGGCACCTGAGCAATCCTTATTGTCTCCATCATCGCCTACTCCCCAGGAAACGATGGAACCAATGGAAGTGACAGCACCTGCAACGTATGCCAACGACGATAATCTGTCAGAAGTCACTACCATCATTATTATAGACATGAAGTTACCCACAAACTCGTCTTCTCCCATAAAGTGGCCCTCCGACGCTTATATTGAATACATACGAGCTTTACACACTCGGCGATCTAACCCATGTCGAAGACGTAGGTGTTCTCCATACGAGCCAGTTTCTCCTCTCCGCGAAAAGTCATCTCGCTCTGCGTCACCGAAGTCACCCCCGCGATCGTTTGAGTAGACTTCCGACGTGAAGGACACGGACTATTCATCAACCACGATGACTACGACATATTTCTCGATTTGGTTAATCGGGAAACACTCCCGTGGGTGTAATTGTTTTTATTTACTACAATTCAGAAATTAAAAAAGTCCGCCCCAACCGGGAATCGAACCACGGATCTCCCACATTCCAGGTGGACGTCTTAACCACTAGACCATCAGGACGGGTACATTCTAATCTCTGAATTGTATTTGCATTATACATCTGAATGGATGGAACAGTACTGCAACGAATATCTGCTGCCTTTGAACTGACCACCAAACATTAATTATAATGTCATTACCTTTACGCAGGTATGAGCGAGGGTTTATTTCTCGATTTGGTTAATCGCTCACACTCCCGTGGGTGTAATTGTTAATATTTACTACAATTCTGAAATTAAAAAAGTCCGCCCCAACCGGGAATCGAACCACGGATCTCCCACATTCCAGGTGGACGTCTTGTGGGAGATCCGTGGTTCGATTCCCGGTTGGGGCGGAATTTTTTAATTTTTTTTTTTTTTTTTTTTTCTGAATTGTAGTAAATAAAAACTACGACATAAATGCATGAGTTTGAACCACATTCCATTAAGTCATCAACATTTTTTGTTATTATTATTATTATTATTTAACGTCTATCCTATTCAGGGGTATAAAACTGATTTACAAAGGCGGACAACTAAATAAATCTAATTACATACGCCTATATGTAGACACAACAATGAACAACAGTTTAGTAAATATTTGAAATAGTAACATTACAACAACAATGCATTAAAACACAACAATTTTGATAACAAATAAAAAGGATATTAAACGCAATTAATTAATGAATCAAATATAAAAATGGGGTGGAAAAAAGAGAAAAGAAAAGAAAAGAAAGGAAAAACGAAAAGGAAAACAAAAGAAAGAAAAAGAAAGAAAGAAAGAAAGGGAAAAAAACATTAAAAAAGAAAATCGCAAAGAAAAAAACTCATTTATTAGACGATCCCACTCAAACGAATATGTGGTTTGCCAAAAATCAGGAACAGCAAATCAGGGAGTAATCAAACTTTCGCGGAAGAAACCACCGAACGCGAATCTTCATTCTTGTGTTCAAATCTTGATAAGAATTTAGTAAAATGTATATGCCCAAATTTTGAAGGTTTACTGCGCATGCTCAGGGGCTGAAGCAGCCCTCAGATTGTTCCAACTCGAAATATTCTGGCATAAAAGAACAATGTGAAAGTTGTGAGAAATAAGCCAAAATAACTGCGACCACAATTCTCTACTCGGTTTCACATTGAAAATTTTACTTATGCGTGGTGACGAATGTCAAATTCGACTGTGGAAACTTCAGTATATAACAAAACCTTGGTGTGTACGTCATATATTACAATGATAAATTTCTGCTATTGATTTTATTAAATCACCTATGATTTTATAACTTCAATTGCAACTTTTATTTTTGTTGAAAGTGAATTTGAAAAATATTATTTCCTAATCATCAAAATCTCTAATAGGCCTAATATTGTGGACTTATTATGTTGCAAGCAGTTGAAGCCGATTTCTTTCCGTGTGGTTGAAATTATTTTGTCTTCAGCTTTATTACAAGCATTTCCAGGTAGACAGAATGATTGGATTTGGGGCTTGCATCTGATTTGTTTTGCTGGTCAGTTAGGCCCTACTCGGGGCTGGGAGAGTTCAACTTTGGTGAAGTGGTGTGACCAACTGAAGTTTACCAAATACTCTTGCCCTAAACTAAACCCCGGACAGACTGTAACTCGTGTGGCGACTACGTTGTTGAAAAAGTGTTGTGTACTTTAAAATCAACATGTCAATAAAACGAAATCACTTCTCAACGATCCGAAGTTCAAGAATTAGTAAGCCTACAACTTCACTTTGTACTTTATTTCGGCCCGTCCTAGTCTAGGGCCTATAAGAATGCTTTTCTTTCAGCTATAATGCAAATATAAACGACATTCAATCAGCCTGTTACACCTTTGATCGCTCATCGGTCAACGTGACTTGTGAATTTATTTCGAATGGCACTGAACCTAAAATGACCGCGCACAAAATTTGTTCGAAATATATCACAGCTGGTTTCCCGCCTGAACACATCTGTAGCAGGCTGTGGGCACAGGCCGCCTATTTTACTGAATTTCGAATTTCGAACGATTTCCTCCATTCCCTGTTGCAGGGACACTACTGCAAGACGTGTTTTAGTTACTGGTTGTTTAAGTGATTGTTCAAGTGATTTATTGTTTGTATTATTTGATGAAAAATGGGTTGTGTACTTTAAAATCAATATGTCAATGAACGAAATCACTTCTCAACGATCCGAAGTTCTAGAATTAGTAAGCCTAAAACTTCACTTGTACTATATTTCGGCCCGTCCTCTCCTAGTCTAGGGCCTATAAGAATGCTTTTCTTTCAGCTATAATGCAAATATAAACAACATTCAATCAGCCTGTTACACCTTTGATCGCTCATCTGTCAACGTGACTTGTGAATTTATTTCGAATAGCACTGAACCTAAAATTACCGCGCACAAAATTTGTTCGAAATATATCACAGCTTGTTTCCCGCCTGAACACATCTGTAGCAGGCTGTGGGCACGGCCGCCTATTTTACTGAATTTCGAATTTCGAACGATTTCCTCCATTCCCTGTTGCAGGGACACTACTGCAAGACGTGTTTTAGTTACTGGTTGTTAAGTGATTGTTCAAGTGATTTATTGGTAATAGTTATTTGTTGAAAAAGTGTTGTGTACTTTGAAATCAACATGTCAATGAAACGAAATCACTTCTCAACGATCCGAAGTTCAAGAATTAGTAAGCCTACAACTACACTTGTACATTATTTTGTCCCGTCCTAGTTTAGGGCCTTTTGGCATTCTTTTCTTCCAGCTTTTCGGTTGGTTTGTAGGGTACCGTATTAGGCCTAACAAAATATGGTTATAGTGGTTATTGTCATCAGTAAGGCAGATAATATTTCTGTAAGCAACTCATTTGAATTTCCCAAGTATCCCGATACCCCAAGAAGTATTATGGGCTTTCATAGTGTCGGATAATGTGTAGGCTTTGTGTATGCTTTAGGCCTAATCAATATCTGTTTACGTAAATTTGTAAGTAGACCCTAGGCCATGGCCTTAGAACAACTCTCGATTAGTCAAGGCCTAGGCCCACTATATAACACCAAACAAAAGATTATAAAAATGTAGGCATACTTTAACTTTCAGTGGCTACTGGTGCCGTTGTGCACTGGTGCAATACCACCATAAAACTGATATCAACCATCACCATCAAAATGGAAATGAAATTTGCTAGGCCCACATTATTAGATGTATTTCTTGAAAAATTAAGTAGGGCATATTCAATAATATCCCCGGCCGTCGCCTGTCACTGCAGAGGATTTCCTAAACTGCATTGGGACAGGCCCTTATATACACGGGAAGAATTGAACATATTTAATATTTATATTAGCTTTATTTATCTAACATGGCGAGACTTATCAATAAAATATAAGCCTATATCAAAGGACTTGGGACTACAACTCATATCGCTCATCTGCCAAGGTGACTTGGTCCCGCGCTTAAACTTGTTCGAAACAAACCACAGCTAGCTACCCCGCCAAACCCTGCTTTAGTAGGCGGTGACAGAAGGCCGCAAATTTTCTCCAATTTCGATTTTCGAACGTTTTCTTCCCCCGACTTATTCCTAGTCCACTAGAAGACCTGCCTCCCTCGAGACTTGTTCACAGTGCAGGTAATAGTTACTGTTGATAGTGCTGAGTATATTTTAGATCAACATGGAACGAAAATGTCCACGATCACTTTGTTCTATCAAGATACGAGCTTCAAGCATTAGTAAGCCTATTACTTTTACTTCATATCTTCTAGGCCAAGTATGTACTTTTAGCCCCGTATACAACTTTATTAACATGTCGGGTTCTTGTTAGTTGTTTAGTCATGTCCGAGGGTTGCTCTAACTGAACCAGTCAGTTCTAGTGATAGGCTAGTGTTTATACAGACTATCGAATATTAAATATTATCATTATTATTATTTTTTTTATTATTATTAAAAAAGTATTAATTAGTATTGGGGTTAAGGGTGAAAAACTAGTTTTTTTTTTGAATGAATGATTTGTTAACTATAACACATTGACAAATAATTTCATCAGCAATTTGAAATATCAAAATGTGTTTAATATACGACCAAAAGTTTTCCCCAAAGTTAAAGGTAGTAGGAAACAATAAGGGTGAAATATCCCTTGCCCTTCGGCGGATGATTATTTTTTAGATTATCATGTACCATCAGGCCAAATTTCATGCTGATGACATTCATTAGGTGCCTCACTGGTAAATACAGGAATTCAAGGTAACTATTAGGGATGGGGGTTAAAAAAATGTGGTTTAGGAAATGAGAATAGGCCAATTGAGTTAAAACACATTAAAACTAAATTTTATCAATTAATTTGAATAAAAATTCTATTTTGGGTAAGAGCTATGAATTATTTCAATTTTTTGGGATGATATAGGGGGTGAGATATCGCTTGCCTCCCGGCGGTTTTTTAATTCTGATATTTTTATCTACCCCCATGCCAAATTTCGCGCTGGTATCCACATTTGCAAAATTTTTCCGCCAACAGCTCTCACTAAAACGAAAATGAGCATTGTTGCAAAAAATAAATAAAACCGCAATCGGGAAAATATTCACAGAAAAAACAGAACGTATTTTTTACTTTCAGTTAAAATCTCGAAAACAACACTGACTATAAAACTCCCGACTAAATTCTTAATAATTAAACAACTCAAGCTAATCTAAACACAAATTATTTAGAACCGAAACACAACAGGTTCTCCAGTGGACTGTCGACAGCAACCAGACAATATAGACATAAAATAGCCTAGAAGAATACCTTGCGTAAGCCATCATCGGATCAAGATGAAGCTATTTTAGCGCACACGTTAATTGTATTTGTAATTCCCGCGTATTTCTTACGCCACAGCATTTAATTGTGCCACCTCTAACAAGCAGTGGGCGCACCTACTAAACAGTTGCTTTTTAACAGGCGGTGTCTTTTCATTGTTGAGTAATGGCTGCCGTGTTACAGCAGTTTGGCGTACGTCTTGAGTGTTTTTATAAATAATATTTACTTGGTGTTATGATAATACGTGTTTATACAATTTTACGTTTATGAGGAAATATCATCGTATATATTCTGTAAGTTTTCGCCATTACTTTACCAAATTTAACTATAGCCTAGATGCATTATGCATAACAATTGTGTGCCATGAGCAAGGCAATATTTTCAATGCCATTTTTTATGGTCTAAGCCTTGGACTTGCTAACTTTGCTATAGATTTAAAGTCTATGGTGTAGGGCCTAGGGGTGGCCTACCCTATAGGCCCTAGGCCGTACAATTTCAGGCCATCAGTAGACAATTCCCTTGCCATGGCTGGGTATCGGCAGTGACTCCGCCAACGGCAGCCGTAGCCCGTTTTCGATCAGTGCTTTTTCTCCTAGACTAGGCTAGGCGTAGGCCGGCATTATATAGCAATTTTACTCATGCAGTGCTAAGAACAAGCCGATGTGTCTGTTAATTTGACATTGTTACAACTTTAGGTGTTTTGTATTCATAAATTCCCGCGTATTTCTTTTGCCACACGTTTTGCGCCACCTAGGGCCAGGCATGCACCTACTTTTTCATTGACCTTGTGAGCGGCTGTCTATTTACAACAGTTTGCTGGTACTTTTTTGTTTAGTAAATAATTATGTACACGGTGTTTTATTTGAATTTTTATCCAAGTCAATGAGGAAATATCAACGTTATCTCTATAAGTTTAACAAAAAAAATTAAAACTGTAGGTACCGGTACTTTGTCTTTGATAACATGTGTGAGCCTGGCAGATCTATAATAGCCTAGAGCAACTACTCCTAGGGTTAGACAACATTGCTGCAATTATGCTATTGTTTTGCATCTACTCTACTTTAACATAAACACTGTGTTTATCATTATTAATCAATTAATGAATCATCATATATATATATATATATCAATATTATCAATCATCATACATATCAATATCAATATCCATATCAATTATCATTTATGCTTTATATTCAACTATTCTTTCTTCTAACACTGTGTATATCATTATAATTACTATCACTTTTATTATTAATTATTAATTATAGACTATTCACTTTCTCTGCAAAGAGTATACTTGTACACTGTACTAGTCTAAGTGAATAAAAATATCTATCTATAAAAATATCTATCTATCTATTCAATGTCACACATATATATGGTTTAGACTTATACTTTACAAGATTTAAAGCCCAAGGCCTAGGCCAAAATCCCGGAAAGTCATAAGTTTACCCATTCCCTGGCTGGGTTCAAACAGTGCCTCTGCAAAGGCAGCCGTTGGCCGGTAATATTTCAATGTGATTTTTTCTCTAGGCCCTTCAGCCCTAGGGTCTAGACATTGTATAACAATTTTCAAATATCAAATCATAAACCCCGCGCACTCCCGCACTATGACACCTAGTACTAGTGCCCTACGCGAGAACCCATGATGTCATCGTGTTCATTCATGAACCATATTCAATATTTTTATTAAATTAAAATTATTGATAGGCCTAATTATAATATTATAAAGAAATAACAAAAGGTTACAATTATATTAGAAAATAATAAATGAAAATAATTTCACTGGACCCGGCACCTCCACCAACTATAATTGCTAGAGAAATACTAATACTTGCTCGCGCGTTTATTTATCGGTTTATTAAAAATAATTAGACTTGATATATAATTATTTTAAAACATATTATCTTGATATACTTTAAAATCCTAGAAGCAGAAATGACCTAATGAAGAAGACTGAATGAATGAATACATTTTTAAATGTGAGCAAAATCAAGATCTGTACAAAGTTGCAGTGTCACCTTTATTTGATATATATTATTTTCCTGTTTTATTTTAGCGGGCATGTGTTGAAAAATATAATTTTTTTTTATGGAGAATAGTTTGTATTAGCTGGAGTTTACCAACTACTTGGGAGAAGTTTGTGGCTCACTTGGTAGAGCATCGGTACGTCGATCCCAAGTTGGAATACATCTTTCGAGTACAAAATAAACAAATAAATTAGAAATAAATAATAATAAAAATAATAATATAATAATAAAATAATAATAATAATAATAATAATAATATTAATAATAATAATAATAATAATAAGATTAATAATAACAATAATAATAATAATAATAATAATAATAATAATAATAATAATAATAATAATAATAATAATAATAATAATAATAATAATAATAATAATTTAGAGTCTACCCACTTTCCTTGGGAGCAGGCAATCACAGCTCAGTTGGCTAGAGCATCTGCCTGAGTAGCAGAGGTAGCAGATATTATGATGACTAGGTTTATAAGCTCAAGACATCTTCATGAGGACATGGCTGTTGAATATCAATTATCGTAAAAGTCGCAACTAACGCTTGACTGGTTGATGACGCGCCGCTGCTGTTGTTGCGTAGGTGCGGGGTTCGAGGTCTCGAGCATAGGCATATATGTTCATATAAAACACATGGATACGTAGAGGCCAATAGTTTTCCCTCAACATGTGCTACTGACACGTGATTTTTGTAAAACTACTTTTCAAATTTGAAAATAATATTGAACTTGGTGTGGAAGGAGCAAAGACAATTTTCCATTGAACTCAAGTTTTACAGAAATGATAAACCCCCCCCCACTTACAAAAAATTGTAAAAAACGGCAGCCATGCTCTCCTTCAAAAGTCTTCGGCTGTGAATGCTGTGAGATATAGAAGTTGAGCCAAGCCTTTCGTTCTTTCTCCCTAGTTTCGCATTGAAAAGAAGTAAGATCATTTCGCCTGTTGACGAGCGCCAAGCCAACCATTTTCGTGGTAAAAAAAGTCAAAATTTTAAACTTAAAATCATAAAAAAATTACTTTGCCATTGTCTTTTTGGAGTTCTCATTATGAACAACGACGCCCACGAGTATACCTTTCGTCGATACGAATCAAACTAGCTCGGTCTTAACCAAATCAAAAGGAAACTTTGGGCCCCGAAAAGTTTGACTTTGTAATGGGTGGCAGGATGAGGGTAAAGAGGTACTCCTAGTGGCGTGGCGAAGAGTGCGAGGACTGTGAGCCGACCTCGAGAATTCTGGTCTCGGCGAATGGGGCAAAGATTTGGAATCAAATTCTATTTGGGTAAACTTTGTCTCCCGGGCTACGAGGAATCACAGGCTCCTCGACATTACCACCGCCGACCACTCGACACCCTAGCTATACGGGCGTAGGTGTAGTTTTACGACTCCAAAGAGACGGCGACGACGTCCCGAGCACGACGCAAAAGACCGCGCGCCGCTGTGACGCCCCATAGTCGATATACGACGCCTTATATAGGGCGTCGACGAGTAGGGGCTAGTTTGGACGTGACCGACGATGATGAAGATGGTAAGAAATATTGGAATCTGGCTCGGACAAACGCAGCACGTCTATTCCCGTACGAAAAATACCGGGTCAATCGCGGAAAGACTACGCCGACCCCCCGCGTCGCTAGGCGTCGCGACGGTTGGTTCTTGTAATCGAATCTCTGGAAGTTAAATGTGGAAATGAATGTAAAATTTAATGACCTTGGCTCGTATGGAACGAGGAGAAAAATAATTTTCGATGCCACACCTACCCGGCACCTCCACCAAATTTAGAAAATTTACAAAAATGGCCGCCGATTGCGCAATGTTTTAGATATTTGATAAACAGGAAAATTTGGAAAGCGGGCGCCAAGACGAAGCGACCGGTACGTCTGTCTCTCGCTCTCTGGTAGGAGACTTCCCTGGCATTCCTCGATGCTACATTTGCAAAAAAGAGAATGGTAAATTGATTTTTATACATTGTGGTTAATGAGCGATTTTATTATTAATTGCCTCTAAAAAACAATTCTTTATAATGCTCGTCCAACAAACACATTCACATAAAACATTCACAAAAACCTTAAATTTGAAAAGGTTTCAATAATCAAGAAAAAATTTCGTCACACACATGCACATGAATCCGCGATATTTTTTTATCCTCGTTGGATCCGTAAACATAAATCATGAATTCGACAATGTATGAATTATTTTTATCTAAAAGTGCAATGTGACCACCTGCAAATACCCAATACCAAATAAAGGGTTGAAAGAAAACAATTATTTATCCAATGACAGAAAATCACACAAATAGCCTTTAGTACAACAAATGCGGTGTAGCGTATAGCTGATTGAAAAGAGAAAATAAGTTGTGATTGGCAATGTAATGGATTTAGCAAGATAATCATACTTCATCAAAATTGTTTATAAAACTGCGGCTTGTATCTAATTTGGGAGATTTTTGTAAATTAGATTTCACTTTCTGGCAAACTGATCATCAGTGTTGTGCCAGATAACCAAAAATATTATTTAGATAAAGATAAGATACTCTTCCTAAAAAAAGTATCTAGATACAGATAATGGACATGAATTGTATCTAGATAATACAATACTGGCAATGTATCTAGATAAAAGATAATAGATACTTTTACAAAAAAAAAATCGGCTTAAAGACCCAATTCAATTTTCCGTAATACGTTTCAGGGTTCTAGTCAAGGTCATGCCTTCTTTAATCAATGGGAACAGGGAAGGATAGTTTGACTGAAATGTTTGGGATATTATTTTTTTAAATGGGACTTTTTAAAGCTAAGTTTGCTATTCAATTATTAACGATATTGAACTTTCAGAAAGTTCATGTTTGTTAGCTTGTAGGCAAAATTTTGAAAAGTTCAAGTTAATCTAAAATAATATATCTATAAGCTTACGTTCGTATTAAAGGTGGGCTGTCACGGTTGATGATGATTTTCGACCATGCTCATATTATTTAATTAACTTTGAGTTGTCGTAAGATTGAATAGAGCGTCGAAAACTAGAATTCAAACGGAGTTTCGGTTCGGAAGTTAGCGGGAGTGTTCTTTTAGAAGTGGTGGGGGTGAAACGTCACCGCTACGAGTCGACTCTTGGATGCGCGCGCAGATCCCTTGCCGGGCACGCATAAGCGCGTATAACTAGCCGCTGTCGACTCGTGAACATTGTCACAAGACACTGCTTGGGATTTCATGATCTATTGTAACTTGCATTGGAGAGCATCAATGTCGCAATATCATTGATTTAAATGAAATTACCACCTAGATTTAAAATCCACCAAACAACAAAATTTGGGAAAGTAAAAATGTCGCTCACCTCAGTTCCTCACTGTTCAAAGGACACCGCCACCGCGCAATCAAAAACAATATTATATGCAATGATGTGTTGTACTGTTCAAAGAACACCGCGCAATCCAACAATATAATTATTATATACATATACTGTTCAAAGGACACCGTGCACGATGCTATCTTTAGAACTCTTGGAATCTTGAGAATCGGGACATTTGCATTTCTTCCAATGATGGCCGGGGAATTGGAGAGATGTTCTGAGACACATCAACAAGAACAGGATCATCATCAATGGACACATCTTATGTCACCTCTGACGAACGCCAATAACACTTGTCCTCACTCCTCACGGATTATACTTCTTTACCAACTTGGAATATAGCGTTTCAGTGCGATGGACATCCCGCCCAACGTTTTTATAATGATCGATGATCGCCAACATGCCGCGGATTACCATACCATCGTAGAATAAGGCTGATTTCTTTGGCAAGTAGTTTAGCCGCTCATTATGAAACAATTTTAGGTTGCTCGTGAGACAATAGTGCTTTGTATGCCGCAAGTCCTGAAGGAATGTATTGTCCAGAATGATGTTCGACAAAACTCTAAAATCGTGAGAGTTCTCATCTATCCAGTCGACGTCCCTCTCCCTATCCTCGTCGAAATCGTCACGGGTACACAGTGGAATGAGCATTGCCTTCCCATGAATGTGTGAGAGAACAGATTTGAACTTTAGACCAAAACAACGTCGTCGCCATTGCAGGTCATCAATGACCACCACAAATGGTTGATTAAATTATTTGGTTTCCAGTCTTTCAAACCAGGTGCTTTCTTCTCGACAGCTTTAATAGCTTTGGCCATGCATGCTCTTACTCTTCATGTTGTACATCAAATCGGCAGGAGAAAAGTGATTGGAACATACCACTGAAGTCACACTTGGCGTAAAACCAAACTAACTGATTTTATTCACCCACGCTTTGTGACGGACTGGAGATCGAACCCTGCTTGGAAACTTGTGAAAACTGATTCGTCTTCCGTCAATTACTTGTCCATGACTCTTTTAACACTTGAAGACTGAACAGCACGGCATGTTAAAATTCAAATTATAACAATTTTAACCAAGAAACACTCACTACAAAGACAATAACGCGATTAAATACCCTCCTAGACACATTCACAGCCATAATATTGTGTATAATTTGTGTTTGTGTTTAATTTATTGTGTGTAATATTGTGTGCACAATATTGATGTGTATGTTGTCATAATAACACTAGAAGAACATCTGATGGAGGGTGGACAAAATTAATGACAATGAAGGTAAACGACAAGCCCGCGGAGCGAGACAAGCGCGTAACTCACACTGCGCGGTGCAAGTATGCAAGCCTGGCGCTGGCCCACGAGTAGTAGCGGTGACGTCACGAAATCGGCTGCCAAGAGCTAAATCGTCCTAGCACACTGATGAGAAATCGTAGAGACTTCGCGTTTGCGGCGTTCGACTTTTTGCGTGTATGAGCACATTTCATATTCGTGACAGCCCACCTTTAAGTTATTTTAAAAGTTGAAATAAAAAATAACCTTTTCCCTGGTCAAGTTAAACGAAGACATTGCAAAGGGGAAGACAAACTTTTTGGATAAGCGAAGCGAAGACCAATAATTTCACTGACCCCCCAAAAAATTAGCTCGGGTGTTTTTTTGTTTGTTTTTCTGTCTGTTTGTTCGCTCTCTACCAGGCAAACGGCATATATGCGATCTTGATGAAAATTGGAGGGAACCTCTGAAATCTCTGAACTTAGACTTGCCATGTTTTTGGGTACAATCGAAGAAATATTTCTCATGAATTGTTCTTTTACGATTTTTTTCGATTTATAATGCGATATTTTCGTGATATTTGGCTCGCGACCGGGCAAAGCAGCTACTTCGATCTAAGTGAAACTCTATGGGAACGTCACCTTACAATTATATATATATATTATGATGCAAGGGACATTTAAAGAAACATTTCACATAGAAATCGTACTTTTACGATTTTTCCCAGATTTTTAATACGATATTTTCGTGATGTTTGGGACGATTCTGACCAAACGGATGGGGCTACAACGTTCATATTTTTCATGTACCTTAAGATTATAGTGATGAACTGCCTTTTGAAAGAAAAAGTTGAAAAATTTGCCAAAATTCATAGAAATAAAGGTTTTAATAAAAGCCTTTTATAGGTGTATATAACAAGTAATATCAAATATATAACTGTTGAGTGATAGTCACTCAACGATATAAACTATAGAAACTTGACAATAATCACCTACAATGCTTACAGAAGCAAGTCTTTTGCCTAGAGATATTTTGCATGCTATTGTTATCTCACGCATACTAAAAACTTACAAAAAGCTCATCTATCAATGCGACTGAAAAAGCGTTCGAGAGATATTGTTGGCAGCGAAGGTTATCTAATTCATTAAAAGTA
>JAMZAV010010226.1:0-22366 GCA_024449915.1 Sweltsa coloradensis
AATGAAATAGTTGAAAATGCTCTAGGCTAGGGCTCTTGACAGTCTATGGTGATCACAAAAAGACGGTGTTACGAAGTGACTTATTTTAAAGATATACATACCTGATACTTAAACTGTGTTAAACATGCGTAAAGAAGTGTCAATCTGCTCAAACCTACGTGCCAGAACTAAAACATTACAGCTGCACCTGTTGTGGTGTGTATTATGTAGTGTTGTGCCAGTTTGTTGCCTGAAGGTCACACCGGGCAAAACTGTTTGTAAACTACACAGGGTAATTCTGCTATGCACATAAATTTAATTTCTGCCTGTTGTATAATATATTTTTATTTAGCGACGATTAGCTTAATATGTTTCCTTGGATTTTGTTTGAACACCATTTCGATTAAAAACGTTAACATTATTCTTTAATTACGAAATTAAGCTTGTTTAACTAGTTGAATATATAGATTGATTGCTAAGGTGAGAATTAAATATTTATACATCCTCCAAGAATTTATGAAAATGTTCATAGGTGAAGTCAGGATGTGTAATGTGTATTCCATGTAGCGCAAGAAACCCTCATATTATCTCGCAGTGGTAAACTGTGTCCACTTTTTTGCGAGAATATCAACCGGCAGGGTCACATAACGGGGTATTCACCAGCTAAATCAAAAATATATTTCATGCAGGCTAACAAGATATGAATTTAGGAACTAACAGAAAAATTATTGGGTCCACCATGACAGGGAAAAATATGTCAAACTTGGCATTTTTAGCTTGGTCCCATCGGCGAAAATCACTTATTGGATGAGCGAAGCGAAAACTTCAATTTCACTGACCCCCAAAAAAAATAGCTCCAATGTTTTTTTTTTTTTTTTTTTTTTTGTATTTTTGTCTGTTTGTTAGCAGGATTCCGGGCAAACGGCATAAGCGATCTTGATGAAATTTTGAGGGGACCTTCGTTTTCTCTGAACTTAGAGGTGTATTGCTTTTGGGTACAATCGAAGAAATATTTCTCATGAATATCGTACTTTTACGATTTTTTTCGATTTTTAGTGCGATATTTTCGTCACATTTGGGCCGATTCTGACCAAACGGGTGGGGCTACAACGTTCATATTTCACATGGACATTAAGGTTATGGTGATGTGGTATCTTTTAAAAGAAAAAGTTGACTAGAATCTATAGAAATAATGGTTTTAATATTAGTTTTTTTAATTTTTAGTGCAATATTTTCGTCACATTTGGGCCGATTCTGACCAAACGGGTGGGGCTACAACGTTCAGATTTCACATGGACATTAAGGTTATGGTGATGTGGTACCTTTTGAAAGAAAAAGTAGAAAGAGTTAGTCAGAATCCACAGAAATAAAGGTTTTAATATGAGTTTTTTTAGGTTTATAATACCAATTAACAAGTAACAATAGAAACTTGACAACAATCACCTACAATGCATTCAAAAAGCACTTGCAAAGGAAAAGTGTAAACAAACGCAAAAAACGCAAACAAAAAACTTACAAAAAAAACGCTCATCCATCAACGCGGCGGGACTTTAGCGTTTTCCTAGTAAGATATAACATGGGGACGACCTTTGATCCAAAAAATATTGGCCATTATTGACGTAATCTACAGCCTTTTCTGTAGATCATCTTTATTTTGTTGTATTATTTATGCAAATGGTTCAGTCAAAATATGCTAATTAACAAGAAGGGGTGCCATTATGAATGCATATCAATGCGTGTTTGATTGTGTATATGTGCACAGTTTCAAGACACGATGATATAAGACACAATTTTTTATTGGTACGATGCTCTCGTAGCTATGTGTTACAAAAAAGAGGCAAGCTAAAGCCGTTTAAAGAAATTTTCCACAACACTAACTCATAAATTTCTGGATCAAAACAAATGATAAATTCGTGTAAAATCACAGTTACAAGATATAATTTTGTTAACGGTCATTTACGTGTATTACTATGCTATAGATTATTTGATAAACACTGTTTATGTGTGTAATAGCCCCATTAAAGGTGTTGGATACATTAATATCGAGTTTTTTTTTTAATTCCGCGACGTACTTCAGCATTGAGAGACTTATCAAAACCCAGTATCAATTTTGTAGCCCAGTTTTGAATACGTTCCAGAGTGCACATATTTATTTCCGTCGACGGATGCCATGCTGGAATTGCATATAGTAGTGTAGGACGAACTATAGTCAGATATAATGTCCTTAGAACTTTTGGCTTGCATTCTTAAAGGTTACTGTACAGAAAACCTAGTAATTTAGACGATTTTGATCTTATGGTTTGCACATGGAAGTTCCATTTGAGATCAGCAATGATGTTTAGTCCCAGCAGCTTCAGTCTGTCTGTGTTGTCAATTGGATTCCCCTGCACATGGTACCTAGAGTTCGCAGTTAAAGCGGATTTAGACATTCTAAAGCAAACGCTTTTCTTTACGTTCAAATTCATGCTGTTCTGGCGGCACCAATGTGATATATTATCCAGGTCCTGTTGTAATATTTCAATATCTTCAGCAGTCATAATGGATCTGTACAGTGTAAAGTCATCTGCATATTGGTAGCAACTAGACTGTATGCATGCTGGAAGGTCAAGCATAAATATTACATAGAATAAGGGACCGACAACTGATCCCTGTGGAACCCCAGATGTCACTGCCACTGGCCTCGATGTTGCCCCACTATGAACTACACTCTGCGTCCTTCCAGTTAGGAAGGAATCGCACCACTGTAGAAGGTTTCCAACAATGCCATAGTGTTCAAGCTTCTTAAGTTATCTTGCATGTGGGACAGAATCAAACGCCTTGCTCCAGTCTAATGATATTACATTTATTTGTTTAGTCGAAATTTTGTCCATCATGCGCTCCCAGTCCTCAATCAATTCTGTTAGCATGGTTACGCAAGACCTTCTGGGAAGAAATCCATGCTGTTGGTTGTTGATTAGTCCGTGTTCATAGAAGTGCTTAAGGATGTAAAACGAAGTAACCTGTTCTAGCATTTTACACAGAACCGATGTTAAAGCAATAGGTCTATAGTTGTTATCGTCCTCCTTCGTCCCGGGCCTTGTATATAGGAACAACGTTAGCCTGCTTCCAGTCAGCCGGGATTTGCCCTGTGGAAAGTGACAGGTTGTAGAGACAAGCTAACGACGGTGCGACAGCAACTGCACACTCCTTTAAAATTCTTGTGGGTATGCCATCCGGCCCAGACGCAGCTCCTGCACGAAGTTTCTTAATCTTAAGTAGAACAATGTCCTCAGTGACAATAATATCTCCGAGGGTCAGGGGAGGTGATGGGGCGTTGAGGCCGAACGATTCAGATGTGGGTGGATGTGGGTGGAGGAGTAAAATTAGATTTAAATTTTGCACTAAAAGCTTCTGCTATGTTCTTAGGGTCACGAAGCAATTTGTCTCCTGCCCTGAAAAATTCCGGAGCCGTACTTCCACTTTTCCCACGAATAAATTTCCAGACATTCTTGGGATTATTTGATGTGCCTAGTATCCACATGTAGCTGCGATGAGATTGACGTGTTAAGACGCCTTACATTCTTCTTAGCTTTGCAATATTTCTCAGAATTGCTATCACTTGGGCTCTCTTTCCAACGCTTGTATAGATAGATATTTTTATTCACTTAGACTAGTACAGTGTACAAGTATAACTCTTTGCAGAGAAAGTGAATAGTCTATAATTAATAATTAATAATAAAAGTGATAGTAATTATAATGATATACCAGTGTTAGAAGAAAGAATAGTTGAATATAAAGCATAAATGATAATTGATATGGATATTGATATTGATATGTATGATGATTGATAATATTGATATATATATATATGATGATTCATTAATTGATTAATAATGATAAACACAGTGGTTAAGTTAAAGTAGAGAAGATGCAAACAATAGCATGCGCTACTATAGATTAAGAACTCATATATAATAAAGAAAAGTTGGATATAAAGCAATTTTTGATGTGATATTGTGATAATAATTGCTGATGGCACAGAAAACAGCAATGATGTACAGGAGAATGTGTCTAGTATATATATATGATGATTGATTGATTGATTAGTGTTTATGGTAAAGTAGAGTAGATGCAAAATATGCCCTACTAGATTAAGAATTCATATAGAATAAAGAAAAATTGGATATAAAGCAATAATTGATATGATATTGTGATAAGAATTGCTAATGGCACAGAAAACAGCAATGATGTACAGTAGAATGTGTCTATAATATATAATTGATATATATATATATATATGTATGTGATGATTGATTGATTAGTGTTTATGTTAAAGTAAAGTAGATGCAAAATAATAGAATGCCCTACTAGATTAAGAATTCATATAGAATAAAAAAAAGTTGGATATAAAGCAATAATTGATATGATATTGTGATAAGAATTGCTGATGGCACAGAAACAGCAATTGGAGGATGTACAGCAGAAAGTGTCTTATATGACATGCACAATCCAAGGAAGCGTGTAAGGACATATGATAATATATAGAAGTTGGTTACATCATTTCGGCTAAGGGAACATTTGAAAAATTTTAAATTACAGTGCTTGTTTGTGGTTATACTCTAGATATTTGTAAAATTATAATGAAAAAATGAACTTACTGCAAATAGTAACATGGAGAGGTAGTCATTGATGGAGTAAAAGCTGCTTGATGAAAGATATGATTTCAACGTATGTTGAAAGGAAGACAGGGTGGGAGAGGTTTTGATGTGGTCAGGGAGCTTATTGTAGAGGGTGGAAGATAGATATTCAGGGCCTTGTGCAAAGAGGCGCAGATTGTGGGAGGGCCTGTGTATGTGAAGGTTGGGTCTAGTGTTATGGGAGTGCACAGAAGCATTTAGATGGAAGAGGTTACGGTTGGTGTGAACGAATAATGCGGCTGATTGGATAAGGGTACATGCTAGAGTAAGAATACCAAGTTCCTTGAAAAGTTCTCTACATGAGTGTCTTCTGGAGACACCAGCTATGATACGAACCGCTCTCTTTTGGAGGGAAAGAATATTCTGTTCGCATGGGGGAAGCTCCCCCAAAAAAGCAGGCCATATGATAAGTGAGAGTGAATGTGTGCAAAGTAAACTAGCAATAGGATGTGGGGGTGAACTATTTGTTTGAGCTTTCTGATTGAGTAGCAGCCAGATAATATTTTGCTGGCAACGTGGTTTACATGGATGGACCAGTCTAGATTATCAGTTAGTGCAAGGCCTAGGACTTTGACTGTGTGAGCGCGGGGGATAGTATCAGAGTCAAGACGAACAAGGGACTGGCAGTAGGGATCTTATAAGGGGTGTGAAAGTATAGATAAACAGTTTGTATAGTGTGTCACGTTTCTTGATGAGGTTAACAATCGAATTTGTGATCCCGGCTGGTCGCTGCTTACCACTGATAGTGACTTTGGGAATAGCTCTGTCGACATTTAGCCAGAAGGTTGTCTTCCATTGATGCCAAAACCGTTCGATGTCATTGTTAACCGCTAACACTGGTAGGTTGTTAAATAATAGTCCTCGCAGTTGATCCCAATTAGCCCTAGTGTAGTTGTATGCTTTCTTAGAGATAGTTTTTATCTTAGGTTTTTGCATTTTAAGTGAGGTGAGAATAGCCTCATGATCACTCACTCCTGGAATCACCTGCACACTGTTGACAATGTGTGTCTCGTTGCATAACACTAGGTCCAGAAGAGACTGTTTTGTGGCGGTGATCCTGGTTGGCTTCTGCACTAGCTGATTTAAAAAGAAGTCATCAAATGCCGTCAGATACTCTTCTGCTATTTTGCTATTGGCACGATTAATTCATTTATGTTCCATGTAATATCCAAATTGAAATCCCCCAAAAGCAAAACAGCCCTAAATTTCTTCATTTCTTTTTGGACTAGCTTTAGAGAACTAACATTTTATTATCATGTTCTGGGTAAGTTTTCGCTCTATAAGCGGAACCACAAAGTATTTTATCCCGACCAAACCCCATCTCAACCCAAACTATTTCCGCGTCCGTCTCAAGATCCACACGCCTCACTGCAGCAAGTTCCGGCCTCGTGGCAATAAGCACTCCACCTCCTAGAGACTTTCTGTCTTTTCTAAATACTGTATAAGTGTCGCCAAAAAGTTCCCAGTCACTCACTGATGCAGTAAGCCAAGTTTCACATGCACAAATAATTGATGCATTTTGAGCCTCTAGCCACGCTCGGATGACGGTTGGCGTTATTTAAACTTCTTGCATTGAAGGACAGCACTGACATGTTGTTGCAATGATTAATAGAAACGTCACCAATATCAGAGTCCATGCTACTTTCAAATAGAGAATCAGAGAACTGTGGTACAGTACATTTCCAGCAAGTGTACTTTTTAGTTCCTCTAGCAATCAGTCTGTATTCTCGCCCTGTGATATCTGCGCATGTTTTGTGGATTGGTGACAAGCCCTTTGAGCAATTTATAAAAATTTGGTTTTTTCTTCCACCTAAAAGGCAAACGCCACAATAAGTGGCTAGTGGGGGTCCGGGGTTCAGTTCATTATCGCCGCTGAGGGCTCACATTTGCCTAATTAAGGTAATAATAGGTAGCTTGAAGGGAGACAAGAAGAACAGTACGTCAGTCAGTTCAAATACAAGATACCTGGTTCTTATTTCAAGGAATTAGGTTATCGTATGAAGAAATAGGAGTGGTTAAGTCTCTTCTAGTGCAGCAAAACATCACGGACTTTAGCATTTATTTATTTATTATTTATTTAACGTCTATCCTATTCAGTTATAAAAACTGATCTACAAAGGAGGACAACTAAATAAATCTAATTACATAGGTGCAGAAACAACAATAAACTACATTTAAGTAAATAAATGAAATAGTAGCATTACACCAACAATGCATTTAACACAACAATTTTACAATACAAATACAAACATGTAGGAGGTCTAATTCTAGAGATTTGTAAGGTTTTCTGACAATTTCGTTAATGTCAAAGATGCAATGCAAATAGTGCGATGAAAATATTGCAGACAAAAATTATATTTACTTCGATCGCTACGCTCGGTATACTTATAAAAGTATATTTTCTCCTTAGTACTACATGATTGTTAATCTCTGTCCACCAACACCCGACATAAGAGTAGCTACGCATGTGTTCAGATTGTGGGACCATGGAGTCACTAGAACCAAACTATGCGTATTCATTACGGAATCAGAAAACATAATATAAAAGCCAGTCAAGCACAACAAAATATTGTTATTGAAGTTGAAAAAACTCAAAAAATTCGAAATTCACGAAAATGATCTGCAAGTAAGCCATTATGGATGCATTGTCTTGATATGCTGGTTTAAGCTCCATTTAAAATGTGTACGATGATCACAATGAGGACACTTAAATTGGGGCTCTTTGCCGCACACGTGCTTCACATGTTGATTTAAGCTGTTCATCATTTTGAATCTCTTTCCACAATTCTTACAAACAAGTCGTGGTTCGTCTCCACACTCGTGCTTCATGTGTGTCAGAAGATGATTTTTTTGACGAAACTTCTTGTTGCAAACTAGACACTTGTGTCGTTCTTGTCGTCCACAGTCATCTTTCACGTGTCTCGATAAATGCTTCTTGTTCTTGAAGCTAGAGGGACATCTTGTACAGTGATACCTTCCATCTTGCAGCCCTTCGTCTGGAACTGGACGCGAAGGTTGGTCAGCATCTGATACCGACAAACATCGAGCTGGAACTGAAACCATATTCATTATGTTAAAAACACAAGGTATAATAAATGATTTATTAAAAAAGAAATGTTGAAAACAAACATTAAAAAAAATAACGAAAAACAACAAATAAAACAAAAACACACAAAAAACGACAACAAATAAAGAAAAATTAGTTAAATCAAGTTGTTGGATAACTACAAATGTTCATAACATCATAATATCATTAGTATAGTATGACAAAATCATGCAAGAATCACTAAATTATTTTATAAGTGGTAACATATGAAACCAAAACAAAATAAAGGTTTGGTAAGAAACGGCTTAAATCGACAGAAACAAGCAGATAACAGGAAAAAATAAGTATAGCTATTTTCGTGTAATTTTTTTTTAAATTAAATATTCACAAACATGTAGGAGTGATGTCTTGAGATTTTGTAGATGTTATAATTCTTCTTATAATTATCTACGCTTAGTATACATACTCATAGAAAGAAAATATCTCCTATGTGCTGCATGATTGTTAATCTCACGCCTACACCTAGACATGTGTCCATACTGTGTGACCATGGAGCCTCAGGGACCGAACAAGGCGTCTTTGTCACGGAATAATACAACAGATAACATACAAGCTAACCAAGCATCACAAATTATTATTATTATTATTATTATTATTATTTTGAAATCGAAAAAACGTTTAACTCCATAAAGTACACTCTTATAGTATTTCTGGATAATCGTATTCAGTAACTTGATCTGCAGGTAACAAAGCCATCATGGATGATTTCTCTTGATATGACCATGGAGCCTCAGGGACCAAACAAGGCGTATTTGTCACGGAATAATACAACAGATAACATACAAGCTAACCAAGCATAAAAAATTATTGTTATTTTGAAGTAGAAAAAACGTTTATCTCCATAAAGTACACACTTATAGTATTTCTGGATAATCGTATACAGTAACTTGATCTGCAGGTAACAAAGCCATCATGGATGATTTCTTTTGATATGCGTGTTTAAATTACCTATTTCATATGCACGATAAGCACAGTACGGACAGTTAAATTGGGGCTCTTTACCGCACATTTGACGCTCATGTCTTCAAAAAGCCCCCTTGTGTTTTAAAATTTATTTCCAAAAATATTTCCCAAAAAGTCGTAAATTTGTCACACACTTCGTGTTTCCCATGGGGTGTCATAAAGACTATTTTTTTGACGAAACACTTGTTGCAAATGGGGCATTTGTGGGGGTTTCTTGTCGACCACAGTCACCCTTTTCCCGTGTTTGTTAAATAACTTTTTGATTTGAAATTTACAAGGACACTTAAACAGTAAAAATTTTCCATCATCAGGAACTGGCGCCAGGCTTGGCCCGGGCATCGGGATTTTGACAGACATCGAGGGGGAAATGAAATCATAATCAGTATTTTAAAAAAAAACACTACAAGTTTAAATTTAAATGACAAAAATTAAAAAAAAATTTTTTAAAAAACCATCACGGGAACTAAAAAAGGGAAACAAAAAAATAAAAAAAAACACACAAAAAACCCAGTAACTATAAAAAAAAAAGTTATTTAAAATAAATTTTTTGGATACACACAATTTTTAAATTACACCCCCAAATTTTATTAGTATTGACAAAATAAACCCACGAATCACTAATACCCTAAAAACAAAAAGGGGAGAACATATGAAACAAACCACTGAGGTTTCAGGCTTTTTTGGTAAACTCACCCTAAAATTGTCATAGAATAACCCATGAAAATAGATGGAAAAGCCTTGGGGTTTCCCGGGAGTCTAGGGTGCTCCCCGGGAAATCGGTACAACACTAAACTTTATTTTTAAAGAAATATCAAGCCCAAAAAAAAAAATGTTTAACAGAACATACGTATAGATTTTGTCAAACCCCCCAAATCCACGTGCTTGCTCTAAAATAACTTTGACCCGGGTTTATCGTTGCGTTTAGGGGTCCAGAGTGTGCCAGTTACGGGAAAACTCCCTGCGAAATCTAACAGAGTGATCCGTACGAAACGAATAAATTTTCCTTATATAACACTTGTAAAATATCATGCATGGTTAAATCATGGTTCCGATAAAAAATATTTTTTTATGGCCCCCTCGGCTCTCCGGCAAGAAAACCTGCTGTTTAACTTTTTTAAAGAGGGAACAAACCGGCTATGGCTTCTACCAAACGAGAAAAAAGTAAATTTTTTGTAAAAACCCTTACAAAAAATGCCCCTTCAACAAAACCTTTAACTGAAGTTTTTAAAAAAAAACTTTAAATTTACTCCTCCTATATATTTAGATTGAGCGCCCACAAAAAACAAAAACCTATAAGAACATAGGATTTAAACTCGGGTAAAAACCCTTTTTTTCGCACATTTTTTTTTCACCCTACAGAAATTTGTTTCAATTATTAACTGCTCTATCCCTTGCCCAAATTTTTTTTGGATTTTAATTTTACTTTATTTTTATTATTATTCATAACCCTTTGTGTTATTTTTTGCTTTTTAGGTTAAAATTAAAAAAAAAAAATAGAAATTACTTATAAATTTCAGGGATATTAAACATATATTTTTGTGTGCCTTATTTTTTATTTACATTGTAAAATCATTACCCCTAGTCCCTTTTTGTCTTCTAAACTTTTTGTTTTTTTTCTAAAAATTTTAAAATTTTAAGGGAAACCCCCTCACGCACAGGCCCGGGGCCCTATTTGGGATTCATTTTTTAAAAACTGTTATTTTTGTTGGAAAACATTTGTCAAGTTTAGCGGATTTTCCCCCCCTTAACCCATGGATTTTTAATGTTGGAGTAGATGTTATTATGGGGGCGTAGTTCTTTAGGGGAAAACCGATTATTTTTTGTGACCTAAATTTCGTCTTTTATCAAGAGTCGGGGTATGAGGAGTACTTACGGTAGTAATGACCGTGTAAAAAGAGTCATAAATCATAAAAAAAAGGGTGCACTTGCACTGTTTTACCCCAATAGACAAAAATTTGTCACCCTACTCTCCCCTGGTATCGGGGGAGCTCATGCACTGTATTTAAGTGACGTGGGTTCGTATCCCTTACATTACTGACATTACTATTTTTTAAGAAAAACTTTGCTTTTTCCCTTTTCCCTCTGTAAACCCTGGCAGGGGTTTGGGGGTCGTTCCTCGGTCACGGTTTCCCTCACAGCTGGCGATGTTTTGGTTTTCTTTTTTTCTTCCCCTTTTGGGTTAAGGGGGGTTTCCTTTCCGGCCTCCCCTGGCCCTAGCCCCCGGGTTTGAAGCCCTGGCTTCAAAAAGCCGGAAACCTTGCCCCTGTCGCTTCTAATGGGGCACTGAAGTCGCTTATTAAGACCTGGGGCCCGTAGTCCCAGACAGTTCTTTTGGGTTTGACCCCGGGATGGGTCACCTAGCCCTCTGGGGGCCGGTCTGCCTTAAAACTCCAAATCAAAACGCCCCTTAGCCCAAAAAGAAGCTTCCCCTGGGAACTCTTTCTTGATTTTCCCCCCCCCAGGGCTCCGGGTCTGTACGTCAAAAAAACCTACGCCCCTTTTCCCTTTTCAACAACGTCCCCCACTAATCGGCAATCTATGTTATTAAAAGGTCTACATTATTTTCCTAAATTAAACAAAAAAACCTAAAAAACTGTACCCTTTATATTTTTATGTACCTCCCAAATTTGCAGCACTTTCCCTTTACTGTTGTCAAATCCACTTTGCTTATAGAAATTTTCCCTTTTTCATTTGCGATAGTCGATCCCTACAGTTTGCCTAAACTCGGGAAAATCGACCCGTTTAAATAACATTAAAATTTTTAAATTTCTAGTTCAGTACTGCCACCAAGACTCATAAAAAAATTAAACAAAAATTTAAAAAAATTAAAAATTAAAATCAAATAAACTTAAAATCCAATCTAGGCTTTGCTAAGCAAACCTTTCCTCACTCCACTCGCCGGGCAGCTGTTTACTGGAATGAAGCCCCGACCCCCCCCTAGGCTGACAAAAATGCTTCCCGAGATCCCCCAAAATTGAAAGGGAAGGAATTTTTTTAAAAAAAAGCTATCACAAATAGGCAAATTTGAAATCATTTTTTAAAACAATGCCCTGGTTCACTTTTAAACGGGTTAGTTGGGGAAAAACTTCCATCTACCCTTCCTAACGAGCTCGTCTAATCAGGGAATAAAAAATTTTTTAAAATATTCCCTAATAGGGTCACAGGTTAAAACAATTGAAAAATAAAATAAAATTAAAAAAATATTTTTGAGCTGTCATATGACGGGTATTTCCCAAACCTTATGATTGGAACCGTTAAAGAGAGTAAAACCCGGGGGTTTTGGGGGCCCTTGGCGAATTGGGGGAAATGAGGAGGGGAATTCAACTTCCGGGGGGGTTCCTCCGAACCGTTTGGGCCACCCCCCCCCCAAAAATTTTTTTTAAAACCCCCCCCCCCCCCCCCCCCCCCCAAAAAAAAAAAAATATTTCCCCAGTTTTTTTTGAGATGGGGATGATTTTTGGTTTTTTGAAAAAGGCGGCAACACCCCAAAAGTTAAAATTTTAGATGAAAAAAAATTTTATTTATTGGGTCGTTTTGCATGACCTGAAAATTTGTCCTGAAGACAACACTTGACGATGAAAATTAGATGAATACAATTTTTTTTTTTTGTGAATTAGCTGTGAAAAAATAGTTAATTTGAAGATGAACTTTCGTTATACCACACCAAAATTTAAAAACAGAACTAAAGATTCGGTGTATAAAAAGAGGGCCCCAGAGTAAAATGATGACGAAAATAATGAATTTTGTTAACCCCCTGATTTTAAACCCCACTTTAATTTCCTCAAAAACACTCACACTCTGCCACGATCTAAACCCACTTCCCATAAGGGGCGGCCCTACTTCGGTCATGATTGGGTTCCCGGGGAGTCCCCGAGAGCCTCCCTTCACCGACTGCGGAGAAACAACCCCTTTCCCTTTTACCCAAAAAACCCAGCCAGGCCCCCCACGGACCATGTAAACCCTCAGGTTTCTCGAAACCAAGCAAATTTATACTCTTCCGATCTTTTAAATTTCCCCCTATGGCTCCCATCTCAAAAACATAGGGGCTTTTCGCCCTTTTATTGGGAAAAGTCCAGTTAAACCCATACCCCTTTAATAGAAAAAAAACTTTCAAACTCCTGCGTGCTACTTTCTTTGGAATTTGCGATAACATCAGCTTTTTTTAGGCCCGGTGAGGGAATCAAACCCTGAAAAAAATCCCGACCCTTTCTGGCACTTGCTGGCTTAGGCCGCGCGACATCCCCTACTCCCGTCCGGGCCCAATGTCTACAGCTATTTTTAGTTCCATTCAAACAATTTCTGAAAAACCAAAAATTTGCCTTTCACTAAGCATTGAGCTGGGGTTTTTTGGGAAAAAAACTAATTTTTAGATGGTCTCTAGCCTTGATTTTTCTAGAAAATTCATCAATATTTAAATTTTTAATTTAAAATTAATTTTTTCCAAATAATTTAAGCTTGCCTTATTCAAGGAATCTTAAATTTAAGGGAAAAATATTGGGTTGAGAAATGAATTTTAAAATTGAATGCAAAAATTTTTGTTTTGCCCCAAAATAGCAAAAAAAAAAGTTGATATGAAAATTTTAGTATGAAAAAAGTAAAAAAAAAACAAAAGGGTTTGGGAAGCGCCTACTTTTAACCCGCCATCACACAGTATTTTCAAAAAAAGAAAAAACCCAAAAAATTTTAAACATGAGGGATTGGGGTTTTTAAAACCCAGCCCTGGGCAATATTATTGTATTTTCTTTAAAAGTGTTAAATATGTTTTTTCCCAAAATTTTTTGTTTTTTGGTGTAAAAAGAAATGGGAAAAAAGCTTATATTGAACTGAATCTGATTTTTTTATTTTAATTAAACAATATTCAATTTTCCCAAAACTTTGGTAAAAGATACATTTAAAAAAAAAGTTTAAAAACTAGTGGACAAGTAGATAACTGAATCGGGGGGTTTTCATTTAGAGTTGGAAAAAAAAAAAGAAAAGAAAAAGAGAGAGAGTAACTTTTCTTTTAAAAAAAGATTTCTGTAGCGAATGAGACTTTTCACAAGGGCTTAAAAAATGCGAAAATTACTAGCCAAAAAATATGTCTCCATGGGGTCGGGCACTGTCGGGCAAGAAGGAAATGGGGGAGATTTTTTGTAACTTTGGAGAGGGGACAATGGTGGGAAAAAAGAACAACCCCACGCTCCAAGTATCTTGATTTGCAAAAAAGAAAAGTTGGGAAGGGGTTCGAAAAATTTTTTCTTTTTCTTTAATTTCTCGCTTTTTTTCCCAAATTCCCAGTGGGCCCGCTAAAAGGTAAAAAAAAAGTATTAAAAAAAGCGCTTCATATATTAATAAACTGTTTATCGTTTAATCGGGAGTTTTACAACGCCCCTTTCCCCCACGGGTGTGGAACTACCACTACGAAGAAGCGGGATTCCCCGTCCCCCCTCTCGCTGTCGCTGACGTGGGGCCCCCTCGAGGGAAAAAACTAGGTTTACCCCCAAACGACCCCCTCCGCCGGGCGGGAGACTACCAAATATGAAGGGAAAATGGGAGCGTGGGCGTGGCCAAAATCCGAAAAAAACAAGTCCCCCCAATCGTCCTCCTCCACGGTCGAGGAAAATTTCACAGCCTAACCACCGTCGCAACCCATAAATGGGAGGATCCAACCTGTACGAGGGGCCCCCGGTGACCGGACCCCTCCCCGGGGCTGCAACCGGGGCTTTCGTCGCAACAGGCAACCTCATTAATTACAACCCCTAAAAAATATTATCAATAAAAAAGTAAAAAAGGGGAAAAATTTCCAAACCCCCCACTTAACCGCCCTCCAGAACCCAAAAAAGAAACCACAAAAACCCTTAAATTAAAAAAACAATTCAGTTTTATTTTGGACAACCAAAAAGTATTTTCCAAATTTTTTCCAAACTAAAAGGTTTTGGGACCAGGTTTTTCCCCCAAAAAATAACCCCCTCGTTTAAAGGCCCCAAAACAAACCCCTAACAACCTCTCCAAAATCTGCTTTACCGCAAAAAACCCCCCAACCCAAAACCCAAAACAGAGCCCTTAAATTTGGATTTCTTAATATTGCTCAATCCGGAATAAAATCGAAAAAAGAGCTTCCCCAAACCCAAACGCCCCCCCAGATTCTTTTTGCTTCTCGAACACTGGCGACTCCCACGAAATAAACTCCTTTTTCATCTCCAACACCCCAAAAAGCCTTTTTTTGTCGCTCCCCGTTTTATCCATGGAGGTGTCGCAATACTTGCTAAACCCCCCCTCAAACCCCTTCCCCCCCCCCGAATAAACCCTAAATGCACCGAGAAAGTGTTTGAAAAAGTGTGGCAGGGTTTATGGCGCTCTCTCGATCAGCACCTTTAAATTCTCTCTATCTACCTTCCCCTCTTTGGGGACTAAAAAGGGACCCTAGGGCTAAAACTAGCCATGTTAAAAATTTAAAAACTTTTATGTACCCAAACTCAAGAAGGATAAAGCTAATTTTTTAAGTAACCCAAAAAAATTATGGATGCATTGTCATGATTTTGTTGGGTTTAAAAAATTTCTTTTTTGGGTGTGCACGATACGAATAGATTAAAAATTCAAATTGTGAATCTTTACAGCAAAATATGAAAACAAAATGTTTGTTTTTTAAAAAAAACATTATTTTTTTTTATCTTTTTTAAAAATACTTGCAAAAAAGTCGTGGTTTGTCCCCCACCACCCCTTCTTTATGTGGTCCTAAGATGTTTTTTGGGGCGAAAATTCTTGTTGCAAACTATACACTGGTGTGATTTTTTTTCGGGGGGCAAAAAGTCATCCTTTTATATGTCCCTGTTAAACCACCCCTTTTTCTTGAAGCTACGAGGGCACTTGTCAATGAAAACTTTAATGTAGCAACAGCAAATAAAACAGGAACTGAACGCCAGGGTTGGCGCTTTACTTTGGGAACATCGGGATGAAACACAAACCCAAAAAAATTAAAACTTTTAAAGTCTCGCTACCCGTTGATGTCATTTTTTATTTTGAGGGGTTTTTTTCGTAGCGGCGTAATGATATTTTTTATGCCCACTTTTAAAGAACCCTGTTTTTTTTTTTCTTCTTCGGACTTGGGGAAAAAAAAAAATGAAGTTTTGAAAAAAACTATTTTTATTGTTTTTGTTTTTTCTATTGTTTTAGACAAATCATAAAATTATGAATCAAAACAATAGAAAAAAAAAACAAGAACAAGAAACAAGAGTAAAATTAATAAACTTCATATCGTATTTACAAGTTTGAGGAAGAAAAGACAAAATATCATTACCGCCGCTACGAAACAACCCGATATATACATATGATAAAAAGATATTGTGTTCACAAATCTAAAAGATTTGATTAATGAAATTACAAAATCAAAGGGGGAAAAATACATCAAGCAAACTTAAACAAAAAAAAAAAAAAAAATAAAAAGCAACAACAAACTAAATTAAGGATAATAAGTTATAAAAAAAAACGTTCATAACACCACACATTGCTAAGAATGGCAAACTAATGCAAGAAGCATTTCTGTTTTTTTTTTTTTTAATATTCTCCATTATTACCAACATGAAAGAGCCCTTGGACCTATGATGAAGCAAAAAAAACACACTGAGTTTTCGAGGCTTTTTTGGTACGATAGCTATCACTATATCCAATTGTGACACAATAATTCTCAAGCCTTAAGGTTAATACCCATTCAAATAGATGAAATTGCTCAAGGGTTCCGAAGAGGTCAAACAAGGAAAAGATATAATAGTCAAGCGGATTAAAGGACAATACAAGAACAATTAGGGGTTTTGTGGTAGAGGTCTGAATTTTGGACTGTAACTCAGAGCAATATTCTAAGAAAATTGCCTCGAGGTGCCATGACAAAATTCGTCCGGTTTAAGGGGGTGGAAGGGGTTAAAAAAATGGCATTTTTTTTAAATTCAAAATTCAAATCAAACTAAATTTTATCCTGAGATTACAAAATCAATACAATTGTAGAAAAAAGTCCAAAATTCATTTAAAAAATTCATATTACCATATATGTATATCTAACCATATTTTACCCCCTTTTGACTTTTATTAACAAATTTTCTCACTGTGCTGGGAGGATTGGCCTACCAGACGTGGGTTTTGTGATAGGGCCGTGAATTTTCCCTAAACTACTCAGAAGAATGTTCTCTAAAAAATGGCTCGAGGTGCCCTCAAAAAAGTTGCTTCTTATAGGAGAAAAAGGGGGTGTACTAAAGGGGTTGATAACACTAAAATAAATAAATCTTATTCAATATAATATTAAGGACGCCAAATTAACATTTATTGTAGATTAAGATCTAAATTTTTAATTTAAAAAATTAAAATTTCACCATATATTTTAAATCTGACAGATTATGCGCCCTGACCACTTTTCATAAATTTACTCAATATTAACGAAAGTGTATCGTGTTGACCACTTGTTTTGTCCCAAATTATTCGAATATTACGAATTAGGACGAAAAGAACATTTTGCCACGCCTTGGGTACTTTTTTCACAAAATGGACTTTGATTCATTTTCCACATTTACTCAAGATTAACGAAAGTGTATAGTGTGACCACTCGTTTTGTCTCAAACTATGCCAATAATACGAATAAGGACTAAAATAAGTTATTAAACCCCTTTGGGGTAGATTTTCACACGATGGACTTTGACCCATTTTTACAAATTTTTACTCCAAAATAACGAAAGTGTTTAGTGTGACCACTCGTTTAATCCCAAATTATGTCAATAATACGAATTAGGACGATTTTTTTTAACCCCTTGGGCACATTTTTTTGGGGCTACAATCACATTTTCGAATAAAAAATGTTTACAACATTTAAGTTTTTTTTTTATTAAATCGTACAACGCGCACAAAGCAACATACTCGTAAATAATTTGTTTAAATTTAGGGCTGCTCTATAATATAGCCTGGCAATAGCTTCCCGTTATCGTTACCCGTTAACAGGCAATGTTAAATAATAACACTATTCCCGTTACCATTGCAGGGGCCCCGGTTCCCGGGCTATTGTGAATAGTCCTTTTGCAAATAACTCAATAAAAAACTTAATGAAAATTAAAATTCGGAAAGTGTTATGGAACAAATCTCGACTTCCCGTGCACTAATAAAATAAATATACTGACCTATTTGTATAACATCAATAACTGTGCTTTTAAAGAAGATATTTTGACAAGTTTATATAACTAATTACCAATTCACTGATTTTTTTATTCAAACATATTTATAACAAGAAAACAGTATTAAGACCATATAAAATGGAGGGTCGATTGACCAAAAAAGACTCATCCATCAACGTGGCTATATTAATTATAGCGTTAGCAAAGCGGCCAGTATTCACATTACATGATTCACACATCATGAATGTACTATTTTGATCCAATAGTTGTGTTGACAACTCGACTCAAAACCACCAAATTGTTTAGGTTACTCTAAATAGGCTATTTTAAGCTTATTGTTAGAAAATGGATCAGAGTCCATTGCGTGAAAATATGCCCAAGGTGTTACAAACAAAAATCGTCTTAATTCGTATTTATTTACATAATTTTGGATTAAACGAGTGGTCAAATATACACTTTCGTTATTTGTGAGTAAATTTGTAAAAAAAAAAGGGGATCAAAGTCCATTGCGTAAAAATGTGCCCAAGGTGTTAAAACTTATTTTCGGGCCTAATTCGTATTATTGGCAGAATTTGGGACAAACGAGTGGTCACACTATACACTTTCGTTAATCTTGAGTAAATGTGTGAAAATAAGTCAAGTCCATTGTGTGAAAATGTACCCAAGGCATTGCAAAATGTTCTTTTCGTCCCCAATTTGTAATATTGGAATAATTTGGACAAAACAAGTGGTCACCGATACACTTTCGTTAATATTGAGTAAATTTATGAACAGTGGTCAGGGCGCATAATCTGATCAGATTTACATATATGGTGAAATTTGAATTTTTTTAAATTAAACTTTAGATCTTAATCTACAATAAATGTTAATTTGGCGTCCTTAATATTATATTTGAATACAGATTTATTTATTTTAGTGTTATCAACCCCTTTTAGTACACCCCCCTTTTTCTCCTATAAGCAAGCAACTTTTTTGAGGGCACCTCGAGCCATTTTTTAGGAACATTCTTCTGAGTATTTTAGGGAAAATTCACGGCCCTATCACAAAACCCAGTCTGGTAGGCCAATCCTCCCAGCACAGTGAGAAAATTTGTTATTAAAAGTCAAAGGGGGGTAAAATATGGTTTTGATATACATATATGGTAATACGTATTTTTTAAATAAATTTTGGACTTTTATCTACATATGTATTAATTTTGTAATCTCAGGATAAATTTAGTTTTTATATTTGAATTTTTGAATTTTTTAAAAATGCCATGTTTTCAACCCCTTCCACCCCCTTAACCGGACGAATTTTGTCATAGCCCTCGAGGCAATTTTCTTAGAATATTGTTCTGAGTATACAGTCCAAAATTCAGACCTCTACCACAAAACCCCTAATTGTTAGCCTTATCCGCCTAGCTATAAGAAAGTGACTTTATTTTAAAGATATACATACCAAATACTTAAAATGTGTTAAACATAGCATGCGTAAAGATGTGTCATCTGCACGAACCCACGTGCTAGCCCTAAGAAGTAACAGTTGCGACAGTTGCCATAAGTATTATGTAGTTGTGTGCTAGTGTGTTGCAATAAGATCACGTCGGACGAAACTGGTGTCAAACCTAAAATGGCATTTGTAACATCACAGACTATTCATTTGTGAAAGTTGTTTTTCATCGACACAATAATTTCTTACACTTGTAATTTGTTTTAACTCTAATAATTTGACCAAAAAATCAATAAGTCTCCGAAATATCATACGTTTTGGCGTCGTTTCGTCTAATTTTGATAAAACTTATGTTTTCATTGACAGTTTACTAAATCTGCCCGCAGACTTGTGCCACTTCGCACCCCGACGTTCTGCCACTGCACACGAGTAACGCTCGTAATAAACACAGCGTTTGCTCTCATCAATCCATCTGCGATACTGAACATCATTGATGGTCTTAAAGAAATGATTAAGGAACTACCTATTACAAAATCTCACCATGAGTCACTTTACTTTGAAAACAAATTTGGTTAGAGTTGTATTACTATATTTTATTACACCACTAAGAAAAAAACAACATAGGCTAGTTTTCACATAAACGTGCGAATGACGCGAATAATCTTAACTTTGGCCACGCTGTTCGTTGGTCACATACGCCTAGCACTCTTGATTGGTCTAGACCAATCCACCCACATTCGTTAGCCTGCGTGAAAACTAAACTTTATTGCAGTGAAAGAAGAAGATACTCCTTCTGTAAATTCATGTAACATAGACAAGAAATTATTATACACAATCATACAGAGAAGGTTATCAATCAATATTATTTTTATTTCTATTCGGTTTCTGTTCTAGGACATTATTTCTGCCCAGTCCAAAATCAAAATAACATTTTGGTTCCATTCAGATTTGAACCATCATGAAAAAAGAGACTAAAAATAGAAACAGAATTTTCGTAATATTTTTGTTTAATTGTATTGTGACATCTGCTAGTCTCATAAGTCACAACTCACCTTCTCATTTATTGCCAGAAATATGTATATCATATGCAAATATAGGCAAGCATGTACGATTTATAACTATCAGAAAAGTATTATATGCCTTTAACTATCATATCTAATAAACAGATACATGGTAATTTGTTTTGGGAAAGAGATAAAACACTCAAAATTACTAATTTGCCTAATTAAGGTAATATTTGGTGGCTTGAAGGGAGAAAAGTAGAACAGTACGTCAGTCAGTTCAAATACAAGACACCTGGTTCTTATTTCAAGGAATTTGGTTATCGAATGAAGAAATAAGAGTGCTTAAGTCTCTTCTACTGCAGCAAAACATCACGGGCCTTAGCATAAATACAAACATGTAGGAGGTCTAAAAATCTCGAGATTTGTAAGGTTTTCTGACAATTTCGTTAATGTCACAGATGCATTGCAAATAGTATGATGAAAATATTGAAGACAAAAATTATAATTACTTCGATCGCTACGCTCGGTAAACTTATAAAAGTAAATTATTTCCTTAATACTGCACGATTGTTAATCTCTGTCCACCTGCACCCGACATAGAGTAGCTACGCATGTGTTCAGATTGTGTGACCATGGAGTCACTTGAACCAAACTATGCGTATTCATTTTGGAATCAGAAAACATAATAAAAAAGCCAGTCAAGCACAGCAAAATATTGTTATTGAAGTGGAAAAAAACATTTATCTAGCTCTTTGTATTCAATGGGTAATTAAAATTAACGAAAATGAAATGGATGTAACTAAGCCCTTATGGATGCATTGCCTTGATATGCTGATTCAGGTTGCAATTAAGATGAGCACGATGAGCACAGTGAGGACACTTAAACTGGGGCTCTTTGCCGCACACGTGATTCACATGTTGATTCAAGCTGTTCATCAATTTGAATTTCTTTCCACATTTCTTACAAACAAGTCGTGGTTCGTCTCCACACTCGTGCTTCATGTGTGTCGTAAGATTACATTTGTGACGAAACTTCATGTTACAAACTAGACACTTGTGTGGTTCTTGTCGTCCACAGTCATCTTTTACGTGTGTTGTTAAATGGCCCTTGTTCTTGAAGCTAGAGGGACATCTTGTACAGTGATATCTTCCATCTTGCAGCCCGACATCAGGAACTGGACGCCAGGCTTGGTCGGCATCTGATACTGACAAACATCGAGCTGGAACTGAAACAAACACCAATACGTTATTAACACCACAAGGTTTAATTAGTGACTAATTAAAATAGAATATAAACAAACATCAAAGAAACTAACTAAGAAACAACGAATAAAACTAAAACACACAAAACAGCAATAATTAAATACATTAGTTATCAAGTTGTTGCATAAATACAACACACATATCATAAGTATGAAAAAAATCATGCATTAATCACTGTTTTTTTGTTTGTTTTTTTTGTGGGAACATATAACTCGAACACTATGAGTGATCAAGGCTTTTTAGTATAAATCACCATACAATAGTTACAGAATAAACCATGCAAATAGATGGAAGAGCCTTAGGGTTCCCCAGAGTTTAGGGTGCTCACAAGTTATCGGCATAACACAGTGACAATATTTTAAAGAAATATACAGGCCTGATAACTAAAATATGTTGAACATAATATATGCATTCAGATGTGTTATCCGGTACAAGCCCACGTGCTATTTCTAAAATAACATTTGAGTTTGAATTTGATTGATTGATTTTGACATTTGAAACAAGTCGTGGTTCGTACCCACACTCGTGCTTCACGTGTGTATCCAGATATTGTTTTTGTCGAAATAACTTGTTACAAAGTAGACACATCTGAGGCCCTTGTCCGCAGTCAGCTCTCGCGTGTCGTGTTAAATCACTCCTGTACTTGAAGCTACAAATAGTCTTGACTTAGAGATATCGTAAGTTTCTGATAACTTTGTAGATCTCGTTGATGCCATAAGACTGTTTAGAAATTGCAGACAAACATATAATTATGAACTAATTCAAAATAAATAGTCCTTCCTCTACGTAGTCTTTCGCATGTGTCTCGTCGTGCCACTC
>JAMZAV010010227.1:0-20096 GCA_024449915.1 Sweltsa coloradensis
AATTTTACTAAATTCAATATCGCCATGAATATTTCATGTAAAACGGTTTTCAACATTTGTTCAGGAAATTAAAGATTTTATAAAATGATTTTTTACTGGAAATTTTATTATTCTCCGATCCAGCGCGATGCATTTGCGATGCTATTTGTGAAAATCAAATATTCATTTGAGAAAGATTGTCAATTAATTAATGTTTTCTTTTGGATTTAATTTTTAGTTATGGTTCTTTTTTTTCTTTTTCTTTTTCTTTTTCTTTTCTTTTTCTTTTTCTTTTTCTTTTTCTTTTTTTTCTTTTCTTTTTCTTTTTCTTTTTCTTTTTCTTTTTTTTTCTTTTCATTTTTTCTATTCTGTTTGTCCTTAACTTATTTTTGATTCGCTACATTTCACATTTTGTCATGAACTGAATATTATTGTACAGTATTGTCGGATCATTATTTTATAAAAAAATATTTATTTTTGATTATTTTACATATTTATATTACTGAGTTGTATTTATTGTATGCCTTCTTAAAGGGGCTAAAAAACCCCAAAAATTATTTTTTACCACGTGATCTATAGCACAATACTACACTTAAATGACCGTTTAAAATTTTGTATCTTGTTACTGTGATTTAACCCGAATTTTTTAATTTTTTTGATCCAGAAATTGGCGAAAATTGGTGTTTTGGAAAATTTCCTAAATCGGCTTTAACCTGCTTCTTTTTTGGTCTACATAGATACTAGAGCATAGTACCAATCTTAAATGCCCTTTATAACATCGTGTCTTGAAACTGTGCCCAAATATACCCTCAAACACGCAAAATTATGCATTCCAAAATCACACCCCATCTGGTAATCAGCATATTTTGATCGAACTACTTGCCCAAATTACAAACAAAATAAAAAGAATTTACAAAAAAGGGGTGTCGAGAACGTCAATAATGGCCAATATTTTTTTGGATCAAAATCCTCAAGGCCACAAGGCTTAAAGATCGTCCCCATGTTATTCCTTATGGGAGATTTTGCGATGGGATCTAGCTCGGAAAATGTCATGTTTGACAATTTTTTGGGAGGTCATGGTGGCCCCAATAATTTTCTGGTAATTGCTTAATTCATTACTAGTTAGCCTGAATGAAATATATTTTTTGAGTTTAGCAGTTAAATACCCTTTTAATAATTTGTATTAAAACAGAATATGGATTACTTAAAAATACACAAAAATATAAGAAACATATTCACTACAAGTTATGCAAAACAGATGAAACATTCATTCAAACTTTTATATGCTTTTTTAAAAAGTTATTTTACTAATAAAATCTGTGTCAAGCATGGCAACAATAAATTGTGGTTTTATTGAAAAAGAAGGATCAAAATAGCTCATCCATCAACGCGACTCTGGCATCATATTTGCGATGCCTTATTGATAAATACCACAATTTTGCTAAAATCTTTGACTTTTTTATTCATAGGTAATGAAGGATGCTTACAAAATGTTGAATACTTTGAACGAGATGGTGAAGTGAATTCACACTGGGCAGGGGTCTTCAACACTGCAAGAGTGTGCGAGTTAAGCTACCGAGTATTTCGTCAAGACTTTTAGGGAGCGAAGCGCTCCTATATGCATCAGTATTCTGTCCGTCTGTATGTGCGCATATCTCGTCTAATGGTTAAAACCTAACTAAACCTCGGATTGACATATGTGGTGTTAGTTTACATTGTCCTGTAACTATATAGTACAGTTTGTTCTTGGTGACTATGAAGTTCGGAGATGCAAAACAAGCCCCATTTAATTGTGACTTTTCTAACAACCCGACTTTTAAACAAAACAGATCTGAACACTGTATACTGACTACAATTAGATCAATTTACCGGAGGGCATTCTCTTACTAATATAACATTGATTACAAATTACTTTTAGTGTGTGGGTACGCTTAATTTCGGGTCGAATCGAATAGTTGGCGGTCGAACCATTTGTCAAGAAAAGGCACCCGATTTTCGTGAAATAAAAAATATTTAAGGGAGATGGTGGAGGTGCCAGGCCAGGATTTCTTTGTGTTTTGGTAGAGGTGCCGGGCCAGGATTTCTTAGTGTTTTGGTGGAGGTGCCGGGCCAGGATTTCTTAGTGTTTTGGTGCAGGTGCCGGCTAAGATTATTCTTAATATACAATTCGTATACAAAATGCAATTCAATAAAAATACAGGCAATAGATAATGAATTGGAGAAAATCACAAGGTAAGATTTTTTACAAGTAAAATAAAATATAAAATATATGTTTTATGCGGTATGGGAACAGCGTCTGTTCCCTTCCCGATCCGATCCGAAAACCAAAGCAGTTGATTGCACGAACCCGAATTTGATACGACTGTCGAAACCTCTAACCGCACATGCAGTACCATAAATTACTCTTTTGTTAGCGTTATTATTTGTTTATTTTATTATTTTTTATTTATTTATTTAACGTCTATCCTATTTAGTTAAAAAACTGATTTACAAAGGTGGACAAATTAAAAAGTCTAATAACGAAGATGCAGGACACAACAATGAACTACACATAAGTAAATATTTGATTCTAATATTTGAACAGTAATGTTGAAACACAATAATTTTGGTAACAAATTCAAAAAGGAAAGGAAATTAAATTAATTAGTGAACCTAAAATGAAAAAAGGGTGCTTGAGAGGAAAAATAGAAAGAAAAGAATTCTTAAAAAGAAAAAAGAAAAGAATAAACTTACTTATTAGTCTATCCTATTCAAACAAATATGAGGATTTTCAAAAATCAGGGAGTAATCAAATTTTCGCGGAAGAAACCACGAACGCGAATCTGCATTCTTGTGTTTAAAATCTTGATAACAATATAGTACACACGATCTGACTCCAATACATGCCTCCTAGATGTTGTTCGTGGCTAGTAGCCTCGCAGTGCTCTTATTATATCATATAATTATATAATTATTGGAAACTGTATAAGTCAAAAACTGATCACAGCAATAATACAAGACATCTAACTCAAGTTGCGAGCTCCACCAGTGGCCAGCAACCAGGCAATCTAGGCAGAAAAATATCATTGTATTGAAAATACATTGATTATAATATCACAACCAACATTAATTATAATGAAACAACAAAAATGATTTAGCAAAATCATGTAAAAAAAACTCATGAAGAGAAAATAACTGTTACACAAACATGAAGACTATGAACCACAAATATATACTAAAAAAAATATTTCTTTTCTCTTTGGTGCATTATCATTGCTTTAATTTCACTTTTAAATTGTGCGATTCCAAGCTCAGCAAACTGGCTTCTTATATCATAAGTAATTGTATTCCAAAAGGATACGCCTCTTTACAAAAATGACTTTCTTAAATGATAATAACATTATTTTTATTTGCTCGAAAACATAGCTCGTACACTTGACTGGTGATAGGATAAGAGCGAGGCCCCTTTAAACATTTAATACTTTGTCAATGAGCCAAACTGCAATTATCAAAATTACCAATCGAAATTGTATTAATTTTATTATTAAGACGATACAAGACGACGACGACGACGACAGCACATCTCAAGTTTACCGTTTGAGTTTAATATATATGAAAAAAATTGTTGATTGTTGTTCAGTATTTTTATAAATATAATTCTTATTACAAAGTTTTTTAAACACCCCCTCAAAAAAAGAATTTTCAAAGATTTATAATGTACAATTGTTGAAAAATAATTATTTTAAATTACTGCAATGTGGTGACAGCGTAACGCAACATGAAACTGAAATGAAAAAAAATGCTTAAATCAACAACATGTTGATTGTAGATGTTACTTTAAATCAGCGGTTTATCCGCGGTCGTTTAACCGGTTCTTACTCGAAAACCGAAATAAAGCGACATTCGGGCGTGGTCAGGCGTAAAGTGAGTGACCGCTCTGCCCCGAGACACGTATACCGCTGGCTAGAGCAGATGGTTGGTTTGAGAGTTAGTGTAACGGCTTCGTTCTCCTCGACGTCTGCTCGGTAGTCCGGGTTAGTGGAGGAACCTATATGACTGTCAAGGTTACACCGTCCTTTCGGATGGGACGAAAAGCCGTTGGTACCCTTGGTACTTTTCGAAAGGAGTATGCTACGTGCCGGAGCCGGGTTTCCCCTCTTCCCTTCTTCATCACTGTAAAATGGCATTATATGTTTTATGTGGCCAATTCATGAATAAATAATAAAAAATAAAAACAACTTTATATCTCAATTCTTCATTACTTAAGAATACAGAAAAGCGTAGCACAAATATTTAAGTATTCATTCTAAATCATCTTTCATAATATAGAGTAATAAAGTCATTCACCTTCGATGTAGGATGCAGGAAGATGCAGGAATGAACAAGACTCTTCTGAGAGTGTAACTGTGACGTATTGAGCATGTTGCCGACATCGCCTCCAATGTCTCCAGTCAGTAATGGTTTATTTAGTGTAACCATGAAGTTACCATCCCTAAAGACAACAACTCTCTTAGTGAAAGTTGGAATTATCTAACACATTACACAGAGGGGCAGGCGAAATGTAATATTACCTGAGAGACAGGTTTTAGAGATAGAAGCTAAGTAAAATACAATATTTGACTGGTTTGTATGGCGAAAACGGGGCAGAAGTTGAAACGCAAGAATAGTGATAAAACTTATTTATCGGTTTGCAAATTATATTCTATATTCATATAATTAGGAAAACGCTTAAGTCCCGCCGCGTTGTTGGATGAGCGTAATTGGTGCATTGAGCTGCCATGTGTTATGCGGATTTTCTGTTGTTCTGTGATAAAATCAGAACTTTGTTGAATTTTTTTTTAAAAATTGAATCAAATTAAATAAAAAATTAACCTAATTTTTTTTAAATTAATCGTAATTTAAAAAAAGGAAAAAATCGTAATATTGAAATTTTCATAAGAAATAATTATTCGATTGCGCACAAATTTTACACGAATATATTAATTTATAAAATTAAGGTTCTGTGAAAAATCATTATAATCGGATAAAGCATGTAGGAGTTATAAGTCGAAGAAATTTTTAAAAAAATCGAAAAAAATCGTAAAAATGCGATTTTCATGAGAAATAATTTTTCGATTGCGCTCAAAAAGGTGGCAGTTCTTAGTTTAGAGATTTCGAAGGCATCCATAAAATTTCATCGCAATCGGAGTATCGGTTTAGCCGGAATCGTGTTAACAGACAGACAAAAATACAAAAAAAAGAAAGAAAAAAACAAAACATTCCGGATTTTTTTCTCAGTGTAGTGAAATGGAATCTTCGCTTCGCTCGCTACGCTCGCTACGCTCATCCAATAAGTAAATCTAGTAGGCATGTTTACTACATAGAGAAAGTGGCTTGCATGGTGCATTGTGATATTGAGGATTCTCCGTGTTATATCGGGATCCTCCACTGGGCCAGAATGTTTATTTACCCGAATAAAATAATCTGCATTCTTAATATGTGTTTTTTGTAATTTATGTGCAATGAAAAATATATGTGATACTGATGTGTGTTAGTAATGTGTTTATATCATGTACTAAAACTTTCATTACCTTCGATAATATTGACGTCTGCCAATATATGTTTATTTGTATATTATCTGCAATAAATGTGTATGTGTATGCTATATCTGTGTTGTATATTCATTATCTTATTCTTGGCCAGAAGTACATAAATTAATTTAGAGTAAAATTCCTCTGGCATCGTTATTGGCAATGTAGCCTGTCCAGTACGAACCTTACTTTGCTGTGGGGATCATCCCACTTTCCCTTAGGCTAAGATGATCTTTATTCACATTATATCACCTCTGATAGACCAGCGTCTCGGACACTCTGGCTCAGTCATGTTTTTGCACAAATGAAAAAATTGATCAAAAAATAATTATATTAAAAGGTCTTGCAATAACCTCCCCTGTGAGCTGAGACCGACAGTGATGGCTCGAGCGCGTTTCGAGGGTTCCGGGTTCGAATCCCGTCGTGATCGGCCAACATGACTGGCGTTTTTTCCCCAAGGTGAGTCCTATTAAACATTTCCTCGGACATCCCTTCACAATAATTGTCCAATCGGCAACACACCTGGTAGGGGCATACATTGCACCCTCTATTTAATTCCCTAGGGTCTAGACTGTCAATATCTTACCACACACAGCAGCATTATTAGAGTAAAGGCCATGAAAAAAACCAGATATTTAACATTTAAGGTGGGCTATATCCCCATCTCCAATAGGGTCCGCACAGGCGCGAGCGTACCAAATTTGACCTATTCAAGATGGTGATTTGGCGCTTCAATTTATTATGGTTGATATTATGTTTTTAAAAATGATTAAGTATTTTTTTCTGGATTGTTTGATATAGTTTTAGCTTGTGCAGCATGGGAATCCACAAACATAACAATTAGAAGATTTGTGTAAGGGAATTAAGTAATCATTTGGTGTTAAGGGCTAATATGCTCAACTGCAACCTGACAGCCATCTTGAAAAATAATTGGGCTACAAATCGCTACAACTTACTTTAACATCAAAGTGACCTATTCCAGATGGCTTTTTAATTGACACGCCAGTGGACTAATGACTGGGGACTTGCCTACAGTAGATGTTAAATATCATCAATATCCGACTAAACTTGCATCAGCGGTGCTCCAAGCGTTCAGACTGTAACACTGTTCGCTTCAGGCTTGACGGTTCATCCAGTGGCTGCTAGAGTTCAGTTAAATATGTTGTATTGCCGCATACAGACGTAGGCACCTGGGGACGTGCGTTAGAGTCCCGAGTTTGGCTTGGGATTATAAGATTTGTCCACGCAATCAATAATACAAAAATAAAAATAACATTTTCTTTTTTCATCAAGAAATCAAACCAGAGATGGGTTTAATACCATAACTTTAATATACAATCATAAAATCAATTGTCAATGTGCCATATGTCAATAATTATTTTATTTACGTCTATTCTGTCCCATATCTTTTAAAGTTCAACATTCATTTAGACCATTCAGATATTCTTTTAAAGTTATATTAACACAAAACAAAGTCATTCGACATAAAATTAAAAATATTTAAAAAATATACAACATTTCGGCTGATCATCTGCAGCCATTGACGAGACTTGCACGCATGTTTGAAAAATCCAACATCCCTATCGTCATATACCAGTTATGTTTATGACAATTGTGTCTGTTTATGTTTTAAAAAAACATGTATTTTAAAGTGACTTACTAACTGAAGAAAACGTATGAATTAACTCTTCAGTAAGGAATAATGTGGTGGATATCGATCCAGTGACCTTTCAAAGCAGTACGCATGACCTCCTTTGTATGTATTTTAACATCTGGAGATAAACCCATCACGCAATCGTCTAATCTAAGTCTTTATTCTCATCTACCATATTTGAAAATGTCACATTTCTCGTCAGAAAATAACTTGATAGTAGTACATAACAATAAAAGCTCTGTAATGAAGGATAAGGTAACAGAGTTTGTTTATATTTAGGTAGGTAATACTATCCTTGGCCTAATATTTTATGATATCTCACATCAAATTACGACGGGAGCTTATATTTTATTTATGACATTACCCATTACAACATTGATTTCTTTATATATGTGCTCGCTTAGGGTCGAATGAGGTCATCGTTTTATATTTCACTTGCTATATTCACACAATGACCGCCGGTTTTGTGGAAAAGTTTACTCACAAGCGGTGAAGCCGTCGTGCCGTTTGGACGATTTTATATACGTCTGCTATAAACATAAAATAGTCAAAAAAGAATTTAAGTTTCTATAGCTAAAAGCTTACAACAAAATAAGTTTATGAAGTTCATAAAACCCTTAAATTCGTGTAATGTGCGGTTCGGATTGAGTTTGCTTTTAAATATATCATATTTTAAGGATCTCATCATGATTTGATATTTGGACGGCAACTTTTACCTGCTTTATATTTATTCTGAAATCATAAAATAAACGTAAATTTAAAAATATTGTCAAACAAAACTAAAATAAGAGAATTGAAAACGCAACCCGCTAAATTTGTCCATGCGAAAAGTATATCTTCAGTCGTTTAAATGCACAAATTTTACTCATCGGAGAAATACATTTAAATATGGTTTAGTTTTCCAAGACCTACATAAACTTTGGTTAATAATTCACCATGTGTCGTGCTAAAGTTAAAAAGATGGAGCAGAAAGATAATTATAGCACAATGGTATTTTGTGATACATCTGCATAAGTACTCATCTATATTGGCAAGTAAAAATTTTAAAATTAGGCCAAATTAACTTCTAACAAAAATATTAGGGAAAAAATTTATAAATTTAAAAACAATCAAACTATTTAAAATTAACAATTGTTCTTATTCTTCCCGGGCCCAAAGTTTAAAAATTTTTTTCAAATCTTAACTTTGCAAAAATTTAAAAAAATTATATAATGCGTTTTTTGGAAACTTGGAATTTGTTTTTTGAATAATAACTTCATTTTGGGGCTAAAATTAAAATTAAAAAAATTCCTTTAGACTTAATTTTTTTTCTTTTTTGCAATTTTTTGTAAGTTTTTAATCAAAAATACAAAAATAAAATTAAAAATTTTTGGAAATTACGCAAAATTTTCCCTTTTTAAAAGCTTTTTTTAAACATTTATTTTCAAAAATTCTCCAAACAAATTTTTTTCTTTGAATTGAAAATTGTTTTTTGTAACCTCAAAAAGAAAAATGGGGTTTCAAATTGAAAACCCATTTTTTTTTAGTCACATTTAAAAAATTCCAAAAACCTCCTACTTTTTTTAAGCAATCTGATGGAAAAAATTTGTTTAAATTTTCTCAAAAATCAATAATTAGGGTCAAATTGAAAATATTATTAGTATTAATAAATTATTTAGACCCCTAAAAAGGTTTTGTAGAGGATCTGAAGGGAATGATATGATTATTATATTTGAAGATATTATGTATTATGTAGAAATGTTGTATGTATGTTTTTGTATTTTATGTATGTATGTATGTATGTATGTATGTATTTTATGTATGTATGTAGTTTATGTATGTATGTATGTATGTATGTATGTATTATATGATGTATGTATGTATGTATGTATGTATGTATGTAATGTATGTAGGTATGCTATGTATGTATGTTTATGTATGTATGTATGTATGTATGTATGTATGTATGTTGTTGATGTATGTATGTATGATATGTATGTTGTATGTATGTATGTATGTATTTATTTTACGTCTATATTATTCAGTTAAAAACTGATTTATAGAGGTGAACAACTAAATAAATCAATGGGGAACTAGCCTTGGTCTCAAATTCACGTTTTTCTTTTTTATTATTTATAGAACACAGTTAAAAAAACTTCACAATTGAAAGTTTTAAAAAAAAAATCATCCGTGGTAACTACGGGGGACAAAGTTATAGGGTTTTGAACCCCGCGCAATCGCTCGTTCTTTGGTTCAACTGCGGTTTCGTAGCTTGCAGCATACTCATCGTTGTAGTTGTAAAAAATACTACAACAACAACAACAAAAGCTCGACGAGCGGCCGTGCGCGGGCAGCGAAGCCTAGAGGCAAACCAGTGGAACGTGCTCAGAAATAATCGGACTATTTTGACAACAACAAAACGAACGATGACAAAGATGACGACCATGACTTAAGAACCCCGTGATTTTGACAGTGCGTCTACCCGACCTTGACTAGAAAGCGATTTATTTCTCATTGGTGGGAAAGAGCCCCGGTTTATTCTCTATGGAAAACAATTTGTAGGTTTATGGTCTGGCGTAGTCGTACACGTCATTCAAGGCTGCGCCCAGGTTTAAGATAGGCCCTACGCCCTAGGCTGTGTCTTTGCCCTAGGTTAGGTAAACCAAATTCTATAAAATGTCCATTTGGATGCCCTAGACATCTAGCCTAGGTAGGGCTAGGGCCCAGGCAAATTTTCCCGTATCCTTAGCCTAGTTTTTTAGGTTGATTATGATGATATATTTATATCATTGATGTTTGATAGGGCTTTAGATTTTATATTTAAATATGCCCCCTAGACCTGGGGGTAGTGATAGGCCTACCTCGGCCCTAGGTCCTTTAAAGGGCCTAGGTCTACCAAGAGGGCAAAGGCTTTCCACTGTAGAAAAAACCGGAGAAAAATCATTTACACACGTGCCAAAAGAACCAAACGACAAACAGGGCAAAAAAAATTATTCAAAGCTGCAGCACGAGAATGTTTTGAGGGGACGCCCCCTCTACAAATTCATTCTACTGTTGTAGTAGACCACTTTGATGCAAGTAATATTTTTAATTGGTTTTACTAGCTTTTCAAATCACAAGTGAGTTTCCTATAATTAAGCTTCTTTAGGCTCCGGCCAATATTCTCGCAGCAAAAATTTGCCTTGGATTATGGGAGCGTCTGAATCGACTTTTTTGAGCGAGTCTGCTTGGCTAAGTCGACTCGTTAGCCGGAAGTCACGTGATGAAGTTGTGTTTCGAAATGTCACAAATAGGCATCGGGAAATTCTACTTGGTTAGCACCCGAGCGTAAGTCGCCGAAAGTGTATGCTTGCGAGCCTACTTCACCTACTACAAGATGGCCGAATGCGAAGAAGTGAAATGCAAGCAGGATTGTAATTAATTAAAATTTAAATTGTTCCTAGGATCTGATATTTAATGAATTATTTTCTTACCACGTAGAAAAATTAGCAGTGTCAGGGAAATTTAAACAACTAAATGCATGTTTTAGGCCGAGGCCCTAGGGCATAGCTAGGTTTAAAAGGGGGGGCCTAGGCCTAGCGTAGGGTAGCCTAGACCTAGGCCTAAACCAAACCAAAATGTAGCCATTTGAATGTTTTGTGATATAGTTTGATGTTTTTAAATTTTTTTTTTAACTTTTGACCTTGACCAACGAGGTTATGCTTTGGTCTAGACCTATGACAGCCAAAAAAAAGAGAGATACAACGCACATGGACTAACAAACACAAGAAAGTTTGTTTGTTTACAAATTTATAAAAAAAGACTCAAGCTACCGCCTTCTCGTGGGTGGGTTTTGAGAGCGACTTAAAAAACGTAGTCCGTTAAGTAGGCAGTGGGAAGCCCATGTAAGCAGGCCAAGCAGGCTTCGAGTAGTTGTTGACAAAATCCCTGAGTAGGCGAGGTTGTAAGCAGGCTAGCACAGAGCAGGCAGTTTTTAGCAGGGGTACGTCGAAAAAACGATTACAGACGTACCCTAAGTCTAGGGCCTAAACGTAAGAGGCGTTTTCTCGCATGGAGAATGTCACAAATTCAAAATTTTTAACTACATATTTGTAATATTTCCCGCGAGAAAATGAGTTACGTATAGGCCCTAGGCTTATAATAATCCCGAGGTAAATTAGAAGCTCATAGGAAACTGCCTGCGAAATAAAAAAGTAGTAGGTAGACCAATTAATATCATTTACTTTACATGAAAGTGGTAAATTCACAACGTAAAGTGAATTTGCGCGGTAGGCTAGAGGCCCTACGCTCCTTGACATATTCTCGTCTTGTTGCGTTTAACCATTATTTAACCTGTTCAGTTCTTTTTTGGCACATATATAAATACTTTCTCCGGTGTTTCTAGAGTTGGTGTTTAAACACATTGGTACCTTACACCTTTTATAAAGCGTCATTTCTTTTAAAATCAATCAAAAAGGGTCATTTAGAAACGATAGCAGGAATGACAGCAAAGGGAAAGTGACGGCAGCTGTCTGCTAGGATGTGTTTGACCCACCGCCGACTGTATGGTAGAATATCTACCATTTATATCTAGATAGCGGTGCGCCTTTGGGTCTGTGGTAGGCTGCGGTCAGCAGTCTGACGTCACACTACTTTTCGTGTTGTCTTTTGGCGGAAGCCAGATTCAAATTTCAGAGTTAAATATTGAGAAAAGTATGAACCTTAGACAAAAAAAACTTTTATGTTATTTTTTTTAGATGTTATCTTTAACATATTCGATTTCTGGAATGAAGGCTAGTTCCCTATTAAATAAATGTATACACAACAATGAATTATAATTAAGTATAGTTTTGAAATAGTAACATTTCAACAACAATGTATTAATAATACATTAAATATCACATCAATTGTTGCAGGTTTCTGGCAGGACGACGCAGAGCCCGACCTTGACTTCTACCTGAAGTACTTCAGCCCTCGAGGTTGGCACACCTGCTCTGCAAACATTACTCCCTCCGGTTGGCCCTTAGAATATTTCGCAAAATAAATCCGATATTCCTGATAATTTCTTCATCAATACACGTATTTATATTTTTCCCGGTGGCCATGTTTGTCTACAGAAGCAACACCATGGATGTATTGGCGAACTTTTACGGCATTATTCTGGAAGGTTTACAAGTAGTGGGCATGATAAGCGCCTACGTCCAACCAACAACACTGCGCAGTGTGTGTTTAGGGATCACAAAGATGGTTAGGCCAGAACACTTGGATAACAAAGATCAGAAGACTGTTTTAAAGCACACGTTTGATGTGTTATAAAATAATCAAACTTATTCTTATACCGTTTACCATCACAATGGCAATATTAATAACTTACGATTACGTTTTCCATTTACTACCAGAACGCAGATTCTATTTTAGGTAAGTTTTATTAAATTTGAATGAAGTATATCATTTTTAATTATGTACAATAACATACATATTTATTATTATTAAGTGCACTTATGTACTGGCTCCCACTACCCTCATTGTGTTTTGTATTACATTGTTTTTTTTTTCAAATGTAGACTTAAATATTTTTTGTCTCGTTGGTTCTTGGATGGCTAGAGGCTCCGCTACATATTCAGAAGGTTCAGGGTTCGATCCTTGCACCATAAGAAAGACATTTTTCCTGGACAGGTTTTCCATGAAAATTTGTTCTTAAATATGATGTTATTCCAGAGAGTGGTTCCCGTGGGACACGACTTCGTATCCAGGATTTAAAATCACCCTTTTCCTACGATTGCTTCAATCTCTCTTTCTCAACTTCATCACACTTACATTGGTGGCAACATTATCGCTTGGGTTTATTCTACCTTGGTCAAACTTCTGTATATTAAATAAAAAACTAAAACACATCCGGAATATTTCAATTAAAAGAATAAAGATAAGAAAACGAAAGGAATCAGATCGGGCTGCATACTGCTCAAATGTGGTCATTTATTATGAAAGCTGCTCCCAAGTAACAGGGTCTAGTCAGTTCAGGCCTTTCAAGACAAGAAGGGGAGATAATTTGGCCTTGTTACGACCATCGAATGTGAAAGTCGACCGTAATGGAATCAAAAGGGATGAAGTCTTACATAAGCGTACATTGCAAGGTAATACTTACATTAAACCTGCTAAAAACACCAGAAGGTTAGAAAACCTTACACTCTTGTCTCCATTGTACGAAGAAAGTCGCCTTACTTCAAGGACTGATATTACTGCTACTCGAAAGCAACATTCTCGAGATAAAGTTTACCCGAAAAATAAAATAAATGTGGTAAATGTGAACTCAAAAAAACAATATGTCAGTGCAGTGGGTGGTAGCAGGGGTTATGACTTCACTCATGAGGAGATAAATATTGAAATGCGACATGTATTAGTTGAAGACATCCAACTTCACGTTAAACTAATCAGGTACGTAGCCTGACATCAGTTAATGTCAACCTTATTCTAAGTGTAATGAGATTATTTCGATTATTATTATTACTCATTCAATTATTTCAGGTATGTTCAGTTGGGGACGCAACTACTAAAGGTGTTCCTTATTGCAATATTGGTTGACAATACGTTGGCGTTGGGAGTTACCGCTCTGCTGTTAACCACAGTAATTAACTGATTGTTTATTTCTTAAAAAATAATGTTATTAATTAATATGCCAATTCAAATTTTAAAAGTCTATCGTATTTAGTTAAAAAAACTGATTTCAAATGACAACTTAATAATCTTTATTACATAAATGCAGACACAACAATGAACTAAAAGTTAGTGAAGTTTGAAATGGTAATATGAATATTGGATACAAATTGAAAATGGATATTAAATAAAAAATAAATCAACTAATTATAAACAAGAAAAGATAGTAAAGACAAGGCAAATTTAAAAAAATATATATTAACTTCGATATTATAAACGACAGTAAAACTGTTAAATTTCTTGTTGTTGTTGTTGTGTTGTTAAATACGTTGTGTCAAAGTTTATTGCCTGTTTTCCCACATCACTTTATCTCTAAAATGAAACATTGACAAGCATTTTAATAATATGATTTGATATCATTGAGTTCTTTTCGCTCTTTTATGTGAGACAGTTGTAAACGGCTTTGTAGTAAACTTTACAAATCTTCCACCGGCATATACCGGCACATACCTACAGTGTTGGTTCGAGCATTAAGCGCACTACTCTGTTTCGGGAGGTCCTGGGTTCAAAACCCATCGAGACCGGCAATGCTGACTGAAAGTGTCAGTCGTTGATGCGAATGCAAGGGAACGAGTCTTCTTAAACATCCCTCTAGAACATTCCTCTACAAATTGTCCATGGTCCAATATATTTAATTAGACACAAGAAGAAGAGCATGCATTGCACCCTGAGCACTGAGCAGGCTTTCACGAAAAGTTATTAGGCTGATATAGCGATATGTGTGATATTTGATGTATTCCAATAATCTTTTAAAAACAGAACGCATGGGCAGCTATTTTGCAAATTGTTAGTTATTATTTAAGTGATTGTAAAATTGTTTATAACATGGATGCTTTTATTTTTTTCCGGCAGTCTGATGGGGCAAAGCTACATTTTAAAGTCTTGAGTACAGTGTTCTCCACAATAATCACAATTCTATATCTCATTGTGAACAACATGGCGCAGCTGATTGCAGATCAAGTAAGTTTGGGGTTATACTTCTAAACCTTTAGCTCTATAGGTGGAAACCAATTGGGTAAAAATGTAATAATTTCAAATTAATGAAAATCAAAAGTGAAAATTTTTTTTTAAGGGAATGAATAGTTATTTTACACGTCTGTGTTATTACGCACCCTACTGTGGCCGCACAAAATCTTGAGACAATGCGTCTACAGTAGGCTACAAACTTTAAGTGCGCAATAACGCAGGATATTAAAAACGGGGAGCATCATCCCGAAGTTTGTTATTAATAATGTTTTGTTTAATATAACAACAAAAACAATATATAATAATATAATAATAATAATAATAAAAATAATAATAAATATAATAATAATAATAAAAAAATGCGGCAATTTACTGTGCAGCGTAGCATTTGATTAGATACTTGGGCTTAAAGGTAAAATCTGCTCCTCTTCAAAGACAAACAAGAGAAGAAAATTCCGAAATGGGAACAGCGACTAATTGGGAGATCGATGATTTTAGGAAAGATTCGGTAATTGGAACAATTTGGCGAATGGGTAATCGATCTAAAAATGTGGTACTCTACTGCCAAAATATATTTGAAAGAATCAAGGTTCACACAAAACATGAAACACTGAACAAATTCATTCACGAATATTTGGATACACTTAAACAAAAGTAAGTGCTCTTGCTAAAGATTAAAAAGATATAGAGAATGTAGCATTAGAAAAGGACAAAACCGAATGTTCAAAGAAAAAGTAAAAACAGTTTTCCCAAAAAACTATCTAGTACCAAAGAAATAACAGGAATGGAGCACCAACTAAGAGGGAGATAGAAGAGTTTTGGGCAGGAATATGGGGTAACCCGTAGCAACAACCAGGATGCACAATGGATTCAAGACAAAAGAGTTAGGATGAGCGATGTTAATGAATGAAGGATCGAAGGTATAACTGTTGATGAAATTAAAGTCGACAATCAGTGCTACCACAATAGTTTGGAAAGCACCAGGTAATGATAATATTCAAATTTTTTTTGTATAAGAATTCAATACTACTCACAATAAAATTAAAGAAAATGTCTCAAACGAGTTTATAAATGGAGTTTAAAGAATACCCAATTCTTTACTGAAGGAGTAACCTTTCTCAAACCGAAAAGATAATGACACGAAGAACCCAAGTAAAAAATCGGCCAATTACATGTCTCCCAAACCCTATATATAAAATATTGACTTCATCATAACAATAAAGTATATAAGCCTTGCGAAGAATACAATACAGGGCCCGAGGAAAAAAAAGGGATGCTGTAAGAACTCGCAGGGATGTAAAGAACAACTCATTATCGACTCTACTGTAATGAACCGGCACACAATAAGAAAAGGAATATTCCCACGTAAACTACATTGACTACAAGAAAGCTTATGACTCAACACCACACACATGGCTTATTCAGATTTTACAAATATATAAATCAACCCAGTATTGAAAACTTTTTGAAGACAGTAATGAAGACATGGAGAACACACTAAAACTAAATATGAAAAACCACAGATAACTACAGATCCAATCCAATTAAACGTGGCATTTCCAAGGTGACTCATTTAGCGCATTATGGTTTTGTCTGTCATTAAACCCACTGTCGCATATGCTTAACGAATCAACATAAGGGATTTAAAATTAAGACAAATATGGTATGCCCACACAATTTCTCACCTATTCTTCAGGGTGATCTAAGTTATATGCATCAAATTTTGTTCAACTAAACATTTAATCAATCTTCATTTGAATTTAGTCAAGATATCTGCATGGAGTTTGGAGTAGACAAGTGTAAGACGCTACATATCGAAAAGGTAAGGTTACTCAGGCAGAAGAGTTTCCACTAGATGAGGGAAAATAGGATTGGAGTAATAATGGTTTGATAACGAAGTATACAAATATCTAGGATTTCTCACAAGCTGCCAGAATTTGGGAACATAAAGTAATGAAAGAAAAATTGATAGACACATAAAAGAAGCGACTAAAATCTATCCTCAAGACGTAACTAAGGGTAAAAACAAGATCACAGCAATAAATTACATATGCTATACCAGTACTGACATATTCATTCGGAATCATTAAATGGACACAGACAGACATCCACGCGCTGGAAATATTAACTCGTACAAACCTTACTAACACAGAATGCATCATCCTAATCAGCAATAGAGAGATTGACACTTCCAAGAGAAAGGAGGACGGGGCCCTAATTGATCTGAACAACTTATATTATAAAAAACTAGACATTTTTTAAAAAATATTTTTTTAAAAAAGAGCAACCAATCACACTGCTAGGGCTGTGGTGCTAGCTGACAAATCATTAACTCCACTCAATTTTAGCAAAAGAAATGTCATCTACAAGGGGAAAAACATAACTGACGCTTCAAAAAGTTACTCTCTCAGAAAAACCCTACACAAGAGACATTATGATGAACTACATAAAGGTCACGGGTTTATATTAAAGCATCAAATAGGTGGTTAAACAACGGGAAACTATTTGGAGAAACAGAAGGTTTTATGCTGGCTATTCAAGACAGAGTGATTGGGAACGAAAATTATACAAAAAACATTATACAAGATGCGACAGTAAACGATCAATGTAGAAAATGTAGTGTAAGGGGTGAAACAATCGACACATCATATCCGGGTGCCAGTCACTATGTCAAACGGAAATTTCCTCTACAGACATAACCAAATACTAACATTATTCACCAAAAACTAGCAATCAAGTACAACCTCATTGATACACACACACCTTACTACAAATACAAACCGGGAGAAAGTCTAGATAGCAAAGATTTCAAATTATATTACGACCGCACATTATAACGCCAAACTATACATCACAACAGACCGGATATAATTATAATTGACAGAAGAAACCCAAAAAACTAACCTTATTGACGTTGCTGTCCCAATGTGCCATAACGTCGAGACTACATGGAAAAAAAAATTGACAGTAAAAGTGAACTTGCAATTGGATCAAGAAGATGTGGAAACAAAAAGGTAAATACAATCCCCATACGTGATATCGGCTAATGGCATCATACCGAAAAGCTACATGAAAACATTAACAACTAGATCTTCCACCCAATGTTTTACATCGAGACTCAAAAGGCAGTAATACTCCCAAAACGTGTAGAATAGTTTTGTAAATTTCTAAACTAAGAATGATACTTCGAGGGTTCCGAGACAGCTTCCATCCTGACATGGTTTTTTTGTGGTTTCCCATAGTCCGAAGAGCAAATGCTAGGATGGCGAACGAGAAATCGGCCACGACCGTACACAGCGAAAGAAAACATCTCTACAAAATATATTATAAATGACTTATTTTAGTTAGAGTTAAGACAAGTAATAATGTAGGTATGTAATATAGATACACAATGGAAGTACTTGACCGTAAATCCCCTACAACATGTTAGCTCCGGTTTTTGAAACCGAGTTTGTATGGGAAAAACATCCAATAAATAATAATAATAATAATAAAATTAAAAATTATTATTATTATTATTATTTTAATAATAATAAAAATAATAATAAAAATAAATTTTTATAATAAAAAGCATTAAACAACTAGATCTTCCACCCAATGTTTTACATCGAGACTCAAAAGGCAGTAATACTCAACACGTTTTTAATAATAATAATAATTATTATTATTATTATTATTATTATTATTATTATTATTATTATTTTATTATTTTTTATTATTATTATTCTTCTTCTTCTTCTTCTTCTTCTTCTTCTTCTTCTTCTTCTTCTTCTTCTTCTTCTTCTTCTTCTTCTTCTTCTTCTTCTTCTTCTTCTTCTTCTTCTTTTTATTATTATTATTATTATTATTATTATTATTATTATTATTATTATTATTATTATTTTTTATTAATAATAAAATAATGTTTGTATTGCGGGAAAGAAGTCATATCGCCTTTATTTAAATTTTTAAAACATTTTATGACCCTGAAAAACTCCATTGGAAATGTCCTTCTTTTTTCCAGCAAAGAGGCTGTGTGTGATCTATGTACAGCAGTGATTGGCTTGAAGCCTCGCCGAGCTTCAAGAAGTCCATGCTCATTTTCATGATCGTCCAAAGTACCGTTGGTGATTAAAACTACTGGACTGGACCCTCTCTCTCGGAGGAACTTTTGCAAAGTAAGTTGTTCCAGTGATTGTTGGAGATTCATTTTTAATCTTATTGAAATCTTTAAAAAAATTTTTTTATCGTTTATGTTTTTTATTCATGGATCAAAGAAAAAAGGTCTCGGGTTCTTATTCGCGTTCGAGTGAAAATTTTCTAACTTTCGGACAGAACTTGACGTTTTCTTTTCCAATCAACAAATATTTATCTTGCAATTATAGCTTTAATATTGTTTTAATTATTTAATTTAAATTAAGTACAGAAATAGCTTATAAAGGAAGATATAATATATCACATTCTCCACAATAATAATAATATTTATGTGTTTCGTTTATTGTTTTTGTGGGCTTTTAAACACATGGGAAAAGAGAGCATGATTGAACAAAATCGCACTAACATCAAAGTGATATATTATTTGCTAATCCTTAGTATCTAAAAACTTGTAGTTACTAACATTATGGCCTTTTTTATTTAGGTTATGAACGATGCTTACAGGATGGTAAATACCTTGAATACGATGATCAAGTGAATTCACAAACGCAGGATCCAACACCACAGCAGTGACGGCAATTTGTCGTCTTCGTCGTCCGTCGTCGTTTTTGTCACATTTTACTTATAAATAATAATGCAATACATAATAGACACTCTGGCACACTTTCATACCTATACACATATTTTAAAGCAGACACGATCGTTTTTATTATGTTTTTATTTGTTAAAAATGTAAGTTTTTTTTTTAAATTTTGTGTCACAAGTTTTTTATTTATAATATTGTTGATTTTAATATGATACTTAGAGTTTTTCAGGTGATAAGGCATAAGAGTCCTCGTCTAATACTATCACCTGCAATGTGTAGATAAATATTTAGATATAAAACTTAGAGAACATAGTTTTATGAAAAATACACAGGACAAAATAACACGTGATAAATTTTATCACTGAAGTAAAAACTCATTAATTTTAAAAACAATATTCAGCCTCTTCATCATAAGGTTGTCTTTTCGGCACAGAAAAATAAAAAAATAATTAACGTAATTTATATATGACACACTTTATCAAACTCTAACAATTGCTATCATCCTAATAGAATCATTGCTAAGAAATCAAATTTTAAAAAGTAAAATTTAAAGGGG